>CM031602.1:9214431-9307979 GCA_018398815.1 Conus ventricosus
CGTCGCATCTTGGGCAGTGTGTTTGATGTGGAATGCCTTGCTGGTGATGGGCATCCACTGACATCGACGACAAGATCATCCAGCGTGTGAAGGAAGTGAGATCTTATTTATGTGTTCTTGAATTGTGGGGGCTTCCAATACTTGGTGTGACTGCTGTGTATGTAATGTACTGAGGTCATGTCCATTGTGAGTGTGGCTGACATATATTTATTAGCTTTTGAATTGTGAGTGATTCAAATACTTGCGGTGAATGTCACATGTGTAATGTACTGAGTTTATGTCTATATTGTGAGTGTGGGCTGAATCGTTGTTATAAACTTGATCCATGTATTCTTTATGAAGACTTATCTGCTTATCATCGGGTAGTGATATTATATAAAGCCATAGGTACATGATGGTTATGTAATGCCTCTGTGTACTAATGTTATCACATGGTGTTAGGTTTCAGCTTGAATTCAAGAATTTTGATATTTTGATTTTACCATGATGTAAGATAAGCAGCAGTTACAAATTTTTTTTTCTTCATATATTCCTTTTTATTCCATGATTGATCATGATCAGAAGGGCTCATTGTCAAATGGCTAGAGTGTTTGCCTGCACAGTTGAGGGTTGTAAGTTTGAACCCCAAGTGGGGTTGAAGTGTTTCAGCTTGAAAACCCTCCCTGTCCACCCTGCTGTAAATGGCTACCCGATTCAGGAAAGTCAAAGGCGGGGAAAGAAACGAGATGGGCACTGCATTCCATCATGCTGTGCTCTAGACAGGGTGACTGGTTAACCATTGACAGTCTACTGGCCCCTGGCTCATAGGCTACTTTTCACCATGATTAGATGAGCTCATGCATGGATACTCGGTGTGTTTTGATCAAGATGTTTTCAGGCCATTTCAGAAAGAGAGAGGGAGGGAAAGGTCCAGAGGTAAACTGTTTTAATAAGATTAATGAAGATATTGTTCAGCAGAGCAAACAACAAAACAAAACAAAAAAACAACTGTTCCCCCTTTCCTCCCCTTCTCCACTGTGTGTGTGTGTGTGTGTGTGTGTGTGTGTGGCGTGTGTGTGAGCGTATGTGTGTGTGTGCATATGTGTGTGCATATGTGTGTTTTTTCAGTGCGCTCATTACACATTTGTTAATTAGAAGGTTGGTAGGTCTGTCCCACACCGTTAGAGTAGAAGAAGAAGATTAAAAAAAAAAAATCAAATGACATGTTGTACTTTGACAAGATGAGCCCATCAGTTGCTCTTTGATCAGCGACGAGTCATTGTCGGAGCTCGATACAGTCTGTGGTCACAGAATTCTACTTGTGAGTAGAAGTGCATTGCATCATCTGTTCTGATTGGCTGTTGTAAGTTTTTATAACCAATCAGCATTTACTTTAGGTGGTAACAAGTAGAATGGAAACTCATCCAGGGTCTGTATGGGTCAGCATAACTTGGAAGATTATGGAAAACACCAGAGGTTGTTCCACTCACTGGAAAGGCGTGGAATACAAGAGTTGTGCTTGAAATCAGGGACATAAATGCTGACTAAAAACATTAAAATGCTGAAAAAAGCACATTAACTTTTGCCTACAGAACGCACGCCTCCGTGCACTGCTCAGAGCTCCGCTGCCTACGGAACGCACGGTGCAGTGCGCTGACTGAAAGCTCCGTTGCCTACGGAACGCACCAGTGCGTGCGTTCTTATTTCGAAAAATTCTACTATTCAAACTGTAACGGTCTAAGAGAAGTAACTCCCGCCAAAAGTTAGTAGAGGGTTCCTGGTAGCCTGACATGCCCTAGTTCTTAAGCTCAAGCAGAGTTCATCTTCGCTATCTGCGGCTGAGACAAAGAACCCCTTGCTGGGTTTTTCCGACTTGGAACTGACCGCATTTCTGGCACCGGCCTTTCGTCTGCTAGAGTCTAGTAAAAATGTCAGCTCAGCGCCGTTACTGTTTCAATGTATTCAAGGCGATTCCGATGATGAAGGAGAGTCGATTGACAGTGGAGATGATAGGGAAGATGAGGGATGGCTATCTGAAGATGTCTTGATTACAATGACAAATAAACCGATTCGACTGATTCAGTAACACACACAGGCGCTTGACTCGCAAAATCTCTCTAGCCCAGATTCTGTGAAATTGTTTAAAATGGATAATAACTGATCGCGAAAAGTATCTTAACCATAACTGTATTAGGTGAGTGCTTTTTGTATCAATTTGTCTGCATGCCATCACTAAACATTGATCGTCAAACTCTGCACTTGTTTTTATTTCTGTGTGTTTGGTTACTTCATTTATCCGTGCGTTGTCTCAACGCAGGATCCTTAGGGTTTTGAAAGTACATTCATGTACAAGCCTTGATTTCTTCTTTTCAGACATACCAAACATGATGTTAACACGGCCCAAACATAACACGTAAAATAAATTCCAAAAATGCCAAAATCGCTACGTAGGCGGGGTTTTTAGCTGAGTGGCTGTGTGCGGGAGGGGGGAAACTCACGCTGCACGCATACGCAGGGATAGTGTTAAAGAATTGACGGTCTGGACTGAGAAAAGCTTGAATTTACTTTGTTCAAAAACAAAAGACTATAGTAAAAAAAAAAGCATCTCATTGAAGTATTAAAAAAAAACTTTTTTTTAATTCAAACTGTGCTGGCAATGATTCTGTCCATAGCTTTGGGAGCATACAGCTTTGTGGATACCATTGCTGAAAAGATATGTTGTCTAAGCCTGTTGCACCAATGTCACATACAATAAAATATGAGTTAGGTAAAAAGTCAGAGAATTTTCGAAAGGCTGTTGTAAAAAAAAATGCATCTCATTGAAGTATTAAAAAAAACTTTTTTTTAATTCAAACTGTGCTGGCAAAGATTCTGTCCATAGCTTTGGGAGCATACAGCTTTGTGGATACCATTGCTGAAAAGATATGTTGTCTAAGCCTGTTGCACCAATGTCACATACAATAAAATATGAGTTAGGTAAAAAGTCAGAGAATTTTCGAAAGGCTGTTGTAATAGTACTTCACAAATTCCTTGTGTATGGGTGCTCTGTTTTCTGTCACCTTTATCTGCTGATTATCGGTAACAGAGATGTGGGGTAGACCCTGTGAGTCTTACCTTTTGCGATGTTGGAAGCAAATTTTGGCTGGGAAAGTTTGTTTTTTTTCCCTTTCTTTTTCTTCCTATTCTCAGTTTAGAATTGTTGTCTTATTATTTCTCTTTCAATCTTTGTTTTTGTGTGTGTGCATGTTTGACCACTTACATTGTCTTCATGAATGAGAAACACTGGAAGCTATTTCCCACGCTTGCTTTGAAAGCTTTTCAAATAGATGCAAGCGAGGCAGCCGTAGCAGACATACTAGGACAGTATACGGAATGGTGTTTCTTTGCTGACATTTCTGTTGGAAGGGAAAAAAAAGCACCATTGGAAACATTGTTGGCTGTGGTGGTGTGCAGACTGGGGCAACCATTTCCCAGCTGACTCGCACGTACGAGGTGGAGTTTTTTCAAGACATGACTGCGCTGAACGTATCAGCTCCCAGTGCTCTGACCAGAGTGACGGATCATGTGGGAGACGTCATCAACTTCATTCAAGGCATCCTGGACAAGGGGCTGGCCTACGTGACCGAAGATGGTGAGATGGGGGAGGAGATGGGCGGGATGTTGATTGCCTACGTGACAGAAGATGGTGAGATGGGGGAGGAGATGGGCGGGATGTTGATTGCCTACCTGACAGAAGATGGTGAGATGGAGGAGGAGATGGGCGGGATGTTGATTGCCTACCTGACAGAAGCAGAGCTTCAGATTGTTGGCGCGCCCGCGCCATTGGCGCATATTTTATCAGAATGACGCGTAACAGTCAGTGTGTATGCGCCAGCCTGGCGCGTCATAAAAATCGCCAACTTGTCTCGATCCTCGGTCTGTCGGTACCAAGCCACACCAGGTCCAAGCACATGTGGCCACACAACGGAGTATAGTACCCAAACTGGCACCTTGCTGCCTTGCCTAGCATCGCTGTGTGTGATTGGCTGACAGCCAAGCACAACAACCAATCAGCGAACATCTATCAGTTTTACCTTGCAAAGGCGAAATCGCCTAAGTCAGAAATCGTCTGACTTTTCAACACGTGTGGAATCGAGTCATCGTTCTGCTAAAGACAAGATGCCACCGAAGAAAAAGCTCAAACAAAGTGAAAACCAGCGGCAGCTAACTTTGTCAGCAATGTTTTCAAAGGATAAAACGAGTGGTAAGTGTTTAGTTTTTATCTCTTAGCTGAAAATTTAAGCCATCATTGTTTTTTCTCTCCCTTCTAGTCTCTCTCAGCCAGCCGGCACGTGTATTTCCCCCACTCCCCTTTCGGCTTTCCACTCCTCCCTCCCGCACTCCATTGTCTTTCTCTCCTTTCCCTTGTATCTTATCTCAGCAAGGCGGCATGTGTATCCCCCCTCCCTCCCCTCGCCCCACCCCACCCCCCTCCTCCAGCGTTTAGTGGGTCAGTCATCCAGCAAACTGCCACCGCTAAAAATAGCTAAGTGCCATGAACACATCGCGAGGAAGATGGGGTGGGAAAAGGGAAGAGAGAGAGAGACCGAGCGGAGAAGAAGAAAAAAGAGGGAGGGGGGTGCTGGCTATGAGGCCGATTTCATTTGTTGACAAGAACAAGTTGGATGACTGGGGCATGGAACAAATGGAGAAACTTCTTAACAGTTTGTTGACGAGAAGACACACACCTGGGAGGGTCAGAAGAGCACCAGCACTGAGCCTTTTATCAACAGACAAGAGACCATGGATGAGTGGAGACTTCTGAAGAGAACAGTCCTGAGTGAGCAGTTCCCTAGAGACGACTTTGTGACTCTGTGGCAGGCCATCTGCAAGTTCTACCCTGAGGACTTTCCAAACCTTAAGAAGCTGACAGCCTGTGCTCTGACCTTGCCTGTCCACACAGCAGATTGTGAAAGGTCCTTCTCGGTGCAGAACTACATTCACACCCAGAGGAGAAGTGCCCTCACAAACACACATTGTGACCAGCTGATGAGGGTGTGCATTGATGGACCTAGCTTCCAGGACATGCCCTTTATGAGTGCAGTGCAGGTGTGGGCGGAAAAACGCAGGCGGTACCTGTTCAAGGACTAGGTGAACATACCTTGATTGTCAATGACCCATCTTTTTCAAAATTGACCCATCATTTTGCATGGCCATGGGTCATTGGGCCCATGATGTCTGAAAACAATCTGAAGCTCTGCAGAAGATGGTGAGATGGGGGAGGAGATGGGCAGGATGTTGATTGCCTACGTGACAGAAGATGGTGAGATGGGGGAGGAGATGGGCGGGATGTTGATTGCCTACGTGACAGAAGATGGTGAGATGGGGGAGGAGATGGGCGGGATGTTGATTGCCTATGTGACCGAAGATGGTGAGATGGAGGAGGAGATGGGCGGGATGTTGATTGCCTACCTGACAGAAGATGGTGAGATGGGGGAGAAGATGGGCGGGATGTTGATTGCCTACGTGACCGAAGATGGTGAGATGGGGGAGGAGATGGGCGGGATGTTGATTGCCTACGTGACAGAAGATGGTGAGATGGGGGAGGAGATGGGCGGGATGTTGATTGCCTACCTGACAGAAGATGGTGAGATGGGGGAGGAGATGGGCGGGATGTTGATTGCCTACGTGACAGAAGATGGTGAGATGGGGGAGGAGATGGGCGGGATGTTGATTGCCTACCTGACAGAAGATGGTGAGATGGGGGAGGAGATGGGCGGGATGTTGATTGCCTACCTGACAGAAGATGGTGAGATGGAGGAGGAGATGGGCGGGATGTTGATTGCCTACCTGACAGAAGATGGTGAGATGGGGGAGGAGATGGGCGGGATGTTGATTGCCTACCTGACAGAAGATGGTGAGATGGGGGAGGAGATGGGCGGGATGTTGATTGCCTACCTGACAGAAGATGGTGAGATGGAGGAGGAGATGGGCGGGATGTTGATTGCCTACCTGACAGAAGATGGTGAGATGGGGAGGAGATGGGCGGGATGTTGATTGCCTACCTGACAGAAGATGGTGAGATGGAGGAGGAGATGGGCGGGATGTTGATTGCCTACGTGACAGAAGATGGTGAGATGGGGGAGAGATGGCGGATGTTGATTGCCTACGTGACAGAAGATGGTGAGATGGGGGAGGAGATGGGCGGGATGTTGATTGCCTACGTGACCGAAGATGGTGAGATGGGGGAGGAGATGGCGGGATGTTGATTGCCTACGTGACAGAAGATGGTGAGATGGGGAGGAGATGGGCGGGATGTTGATTGCCTATGTGACCGAAGGGGTGAGATGGAGGAGGAGATGGGCGGGATGTTGATTGCCTACCTGACAGAAGATGGTGAGATGGGGGAGAGATAGGCGGGATGTTGATTGCCTACGTGACCGAAGATGGTGAGATGGGGGAGGAGATGGGCGGGATGTTGATTGCCTACGTGACAGAAGATGGTGAGATGGGGAGAGATGGGCGGGATTGATTGCCTACCTGACAGAAGATGGTGAGATGGGGGAGGAGATGGCGGGATGTGATTGCCTATCTGACAGAAGATGGTGAGATGGGGGAGGAGATGGGCGGATGTTGATTGCCTACGTGACAGAAGATGGTGAGATGGGGGAGAGTGGCGGATGTGATTGCCTACGTGACCGAAGATGGTGAGATGGGGAGGAGATGGGCGGGATGTTGATTGCCTACGTGACAGAAGATGGTGAGATGGGAGGAGATGGCCACGGCGGCGCCGGTACACTCAGACCAACTGCATTTACTTCGCTCAACGCTTTGCCTTGTGACCCCACGCGAGGCAGTAACCAGTCAGCCACAGCACTTCCAGACGCGCATTCTTTTCTCAGCGAAGACGCTGTACTCCTGTTGTGTGTGTGGACGCTTCGAGACTGGTGCAACATCATTAAGTTTATATTACTGTGCAGTTGTTTTTACACTATAATTTCTGTGTGTCAGCAATAGCTCAGTGATACTTGAGAATGTGACAAAAACTGCATTTCGATCAGCTCTGTGAGTACCATAATTAAGCATGTGTTTAAAACTTTCTGACAGAACTTTGCGACCGGCCCGCGCGTGCGTGTGTCGTTGGCTGATGTGCTTTTAAGCCGAAGTAGGTCAAACATTGGAAGCATCTTTGTGAACGAAAAGTTGGCATTTGTAAAGGGGTCGTATTTACACCGTTGTATACACACATATTTCTTCATTGTTGCTACATTTTATATGTACTATGGTTGCATGTAGAGCAACGTAGGCCTAATTAAAGGGAAAACGTAGAGGAAAACATAATTACTACAAGCAAATAACACTACTGATAACAGTAATGGTAGTAGGCCTAACAGTAATAAGTAAACAATTATCATAATACTTCATTTCCAATCACTACTACTATTTCTATCGGCAAATTCAAATTAAAGTGTGCTGTTGGTAGTACCATTAGGGTGTTTTTTATTTGTTGTGTGTGTGTGTGTGTGCGTGTGTGTGTGTGTGTGTGTGGTGTGTGTGTGTGTGTGTGTGTGTGTGTGTGAGAGAGAGAGAGAGAGGGGGGGGGGGGTGGCCGAAAGGATATGGAACAAAACGGTCATTCTCTCACTGTACATTTAGAACGTTTAAAGGTCTTGTGTAGACTGATTATTACATGAAGTGAGAGTAACTACTGAACATCAACTATAGTTTTTGTTTTAGATTTTTTTTCAAACGGCAAAGTGTACTTCATGTTAAAGTGTGGGGGTGGGGAACGGGGTGGGGGTGGGGGTGGGGGCGGTTTGAGAGAGGAGAGGGGACAACAGCAAAAGCCCTGTCAGTGTCACACTCTTCTGTAACACAAGCCGCTGATCTGAGAGTGTAGGACACACCACGAGACATGTGCAGACAAGACAGTTTGTGTTGTGTTAAAAGTGATAGTGAACAGTTATGTGATGAGAAGTGGATATTGACACAGAACCATGGCTTTTACCATCGTGAGTACACATGTGTGTGTGTGTGTGTGTGTGTGTGCGTGCGTGCGTGCGTGCGGGCGTGCGTGCGTGCGTTGTGTGTGTGTGTGCGTTTGTGTGTGTGTGTGAGTGTGTGTGTGTGTGTGTGTGTGTGTGTGTGTGTGTGTTGTGTGTGATATCTGTTTTGTTCTGTGAAGTCATGCATGCACGTCAGTTTTCAGTTCAGTTTCTCTCTCTCTCTCTCTCTCTCTCTCTCTCTCTCCTCTCTCTCTCTCTCTCTCTCTCCCTCCCTCCCCCCTCGATGCCGTTGTGCCGTGTATATGTAATTTTTAGTGTGGTGGGTGGTGTTGTGTGTGGTGTGTGTGTGTGTGTGTGAGAGAGAGAGAGAGAGAGGAGTGTGTGTGTGTGTGTGTGTGTGTGTGTGTGTGTGTGTGTGTGGAGAGAGAGAGAGAGAGAGAGAGAGAGATTGTTCATTATGAGTGCAATCCCTTGTCATGTGTAAACATTTTCTCTCTGATCATGCTTTTAGTGATTTTGTATGTACAAAGCTATCTGTGCATGTCAAGTTCTTCATATATTGTATTATTAATCAGTCCTCCAGGGCTCCCACCTCCACTCTCCTCCCTCTCTCTCTCTCTCTGCATGCTTTATTGATTTTGTGTGTACAAAGGTATCTGTGCATGTCTGTTTCTTTTGTATGTATTCTCAATCATCATCCACCCCACCCCCAATCTCTCCCTCCCTCTCTCTCCATGTCAGACTCTCTCTCTCTCTCTCTCTTCTCTCTCTCTCTCTCTCTCTCTCTCTCTTCTCTCTCTCTCAATTTTTGCATGCGCGCCGGTGTACACTGTGCATGTTTCTTTTCTTCCCTATTGATTTTATAAGTGGTAAATTTGCGTGCAGTGTCTTGTGTAGTCATGTTTACTCAACCATTCCTCTCTCACTCTCTTTCTCGTTCTCTCTCTCTCTCTCTCTCTCTCTCTCTCTCTCTCTCTCCTCACACACACACACACACACACACACACACACACACACACACACACACACACACACTCGACTTTGGGTTGCAGCAGTTTTTCAAGCGCTGGTCTTGTTTTTGTTTGTTTTTTTCCATTAGTCAGCTGTTAAAAGTTCATACCTAAACCCACATCTGTATGTTAATAATCATAATGAGGGTATTGACGGTAAGTTTCTGCTTTTATGTACATATTGTGAGTGCGCGCGCATGCGTGCAGCGTGTGCGCATGTGTGTGTGTGTGTGTGTGTGTGTGTGTGTGCGTGTGTGTGCGCACGCGTACGTGCGTGCGTTCGTGTATGTGTAAGAATTCAAGCGCTTCTGGAACAGAATCAGGCAAGCAAGGATGGTGAATCTGTCTTGCAGTTGACGCTACTTGGCTCAGAAAATATCTCACAGTGTGTTGTGGAGAGAGACAATTCCGCTTTTCTCGCGGTTAAAGCTGCGAGCGCATGTGTGTAGTCGTTGTGTACCTAGGCGCGATACAGACAGCAAAGCAATGTGTTGTTCGCTATTCTCTACGCTTACTCGAAGCCCTTCAAGCGAACCGTTTCGGGCCTTATCTCGATAGCACTCCAGGGTGTGGATACAAGACTGCTCACAATTTGTTTCTTCGGTTTTACGTCTCACGCCTTGTGAAGACTGACTCCAGCGACTAAATGTAGCAGTAAGAACTGCCGTGGGGCGGGATGTTGATTGCCTACCTGACAGAAGATGGTGAGATGGGGAGGAGATGGGCGGGATGTTGATTGCCTATGTGACCGAAGATGGTGAGATGGAGGAGGAGATGGGCGGGATGTTGATTGCCTACCTGACAGAAGATGGTGAGATGGGGAGGAGATGGGCGGGATGTTGATTGCCTACGTGACCGAAGATGGTGAGATGGGGGAGGAGATGGGCGGGATGTTGATTGCCTATGTGACCGAAGATGGTGAGATGGGGGAAGAGATGGGCGGGATGTTGATTGCCTACGTGACAGAAGATGGTGAGATGGGGGAGGAGATGGGCGGGATGTTGATTGCCTACCTGACAGAAGATGGTGAGATGGGGGAGGAGATGGGCAGGATGTTGATTGCCTATGTGACCGAAGATGGTGAGATGGAGGAGGAGATGGGCGGGATGTTGATTGCCTACCTGACAGAAGATGGACCTTGGTGAGATGGGGGAGGAGATGGGCGGGATGATGAGCAGGAAAGGTGTGCATTTCATGCTTGGAATGGTTTGAGGTTCTCAGTGTGGTTTGAGAGATGGGATCTAACTTTTGGGTCTTGTGTAGATGTAATGTGATTCTGCTGTCTCGGTGTGTGTGTGTGTGTGTGTGTGTGTGTGTGTGTGTGTGTGTGTGTGTGTGTGTGTGTGTGTATTTGGTTCTCACATGATGTTAAAGATGAGAATTCAAGAATGCTGATGATGATCATTGAAATGCTGTTTTTGTTTTTTAATATGCAAGAACTGAAAAAATCATGATTTTGTGCGTTTGATATTTGTAATGAATTGCCATGTCATGTTACTGTGTTCCTCATAAACAATGTGATTTTTCATTTAAGTGATAGTCTTCTTGTGAATTTCATTGAAATGTGTTCCTCATTAATGATGTGATTTTTCATTTAAGTGGTAGTCTTGTTGTGAATTACATTGAAATGTGATACGCATTAATGATATGAATTTTCAATTAAGTGATGATCCTGTTGTGAATGGTATTGAAATGTATTCCTCATTAATAATGTGACAGGTGATTTTTAACTTGGTGATAACCCTGTCGTGAAATGAACTGAAATGTACACTGCGTGAACTCTGGCATAGCCCCTGTCTGCTGTGTTCTGCAGGCAGTGTTTACTTCGACGTTCTCAAGTACGGCAAGTACGGCGTGATGAAACAAGTGATGTACGACTCCGAGAAAATGAGTAAGTGTGGAGTGTAGATTGGCTTTTGTTGTGTGACTGTTTTTTTGTTGTTTTTTTTTAAAGCTTAAAGAACTTCAATCAACATGCTGTTGAGTGGGCCAGGGTGTTTGTTTTATTTTAGTAATGTTTCTGTATTTGGTTATTCTGATTTTTCATGTGTTTGATTTTGTTTTGTTTATGTATTTTGTTGCTCTCATTCTTCAAGGGCCAAGCTAGTCACCCTTCTCAGCCTTTAAACTGACATTGGTTCGTGTTTCAGTACTGTTCTCATAGTTCCTGTCGCCCTTCTCTGCCTTTAAACTGACATTGGTTCATGTTTCAGTACTGTTCTGATAGTTCCTGTCGCCCTTCTCTGCCTTTAAACTGACATTGGTTCATGTTCAGTAATGTTTGTTGGCTCCAGAACAGCATGTGAGTGTGTATGAGCCCTGATTCCTGGTTGTTTCATGAAGACTGAAGCACCATGCTTAGCAAGAAGTTATTCTTTCTTTCATTGTACTTATGTGTCAAAAGAAATCAAGAGTAAGACTCTTCTTCAGTGGTCCCATTTTGCAAAATCACGGATTTCAGTGAAATTAAAAGTATGGAAAAAAAACCCAAATATGCGAAAATATTAAAATTTCAGAAAAAAAAAATTCAGGGGAGAGAAGGAAAAAGTAACAACAGTAGACTCTTCAGAGCGTTGGTGGCGGTTTTGGTACGCTTGTTGATGACACCGATATCACAACATCTTGTAGACTTCTTTGCAAGAGTGGGCATCCACCACTTTGTTCACCCAGTTAAAAGGGAACTAATATCAGACTGTGATGCTTTGTGTCAGCAAGACGCTAAAAATGTGAGAATGAACGACAAAAGTTGCACGATCAAATGGTCCCTGTGGTTTGAGCTTGAAAGTAGAGGATTGACCATTTGACGCTCAGATTTGCTGCAAATTGCGCCATTTTGATTGCAAGTTTCAGATGTGTTTTTTCCTCCCGGGGAGGATGTGTGTGGAGGGAAGGGGCCGGCTGACCCATCAGAATTCCTTAGGATGTCAGGGAATATAGCTTTTCCTTATCAGGAGTCCTGTATCTTGAACTGTCAACAAGCAGCAAAACATGACAAGATGCCAGTGCTGAACACCAGAAACAGAGCTACCAACCATCTCGCCTTCGAGGGAATTTAATGTGCTCAAACACACGTCATTCTGCATAGCTAAAGAGCTGTTCAGAAACTTACTTCTTGTTTAACTTTCTTCCGCTGCCACCATGTTGAAATGACCTGCTGGACCAATCAACCTTGAGGCAGAAAAGACCAAAGAGAAATGAGACCAGAAGAGCAGATTCAGGTTGCTTTCTGCTGTCATGATGGGAGTGCTGCTGATCCCAGTCAGCAGTTCGGCCTGTGAAAGTGTTCAGCCTGTGTCAGGAAGAACCTTACAGATTTTCTTTCCCTCCTTGGGTCAAGACACTACAGAAGCATTGATGATTCTGAAGGTCAAAGATGATCCAAGTCATAAGATGAAGCTTAGAGATTGTGTGCTTCAAAAATGTAAAAGAGCAACAATTCATAAGCTGAGACAGTGATTCCATGAAAGCACCTGACAAAAGGAGAGAAAATGAAGTGTCTGGAATAACATTGTTTTGTTCTGGGTGCAATAGCGTGTGCATTCCTCTAAACCATCAGAAATTCCTCTCAACCGTCAGAAATTCCTCTCAACCATCAGAAATTCCTCTCAGTTTTCAAAATATTCCCTTCAGGTCTCTTCAGAGGTTGGCAGCTTAGCAGCAATCTGAAAAGCAGACCCCAAGGATATCTTCAAGTTTACAGCAGTGAAAGCGACTTGTGCGTGATTGAGTCAAGGTGTTGGTGTCATGCAAGGTGTGAGAGCCATCCACAGTGTCCTGAGGCACAGAGTTCAGAAGACATCCTCCTGATTCGGCAGCATGGGTCCAAAGGGTTCAAGCTTGAAGAAGTAACATCTGCTTTCGTCTCCCTCTCCCTCCACTCCTGCTGTTGCCGAGAACAAGATACTTTGATCATTAAGATCATATGCTGTGGTCGTTTGGGGAAAAAAAGTTTCTGCTCCTTTTTGGTGACAACGAGAAAGAAACTCTCCAAACATTAGCTTGTTTGAAAGATTCTTAGCTGATGATTTGGTGTGTGTGTGTGTGTGTGTGTGTGTGTGTGTGTGTGTGTGTGTGTGTGTGTGCGCGTGCGCGCATGTGTGTACATGTGTGTGTGTAGGAGTGTTGTGTGTGTGTGTGTGTGTGTGTTGTGTGTGTGTGTGTGTTGCGTGTTCACAGCAGCTGCTGAATAAAATCCAAACTGATGGATTATGTACGTGTGTGTGTGTAGGAGTGTGTGTGTGTGTGTGTTGTGTGTGTGTGTGTGTGTGCGCGCATGTGTGAGTGTGTGTGTGTGTGTGTGTTCACAGCAGCTGCTGAATAAAATCCAAACTGATGGATTATAATTTGTGTCCTCACAAGAAGATGATACAAAAAACATTTCAGATTTTTGCTCTGTGAAAAGGGTTCAAGTATCTTGCTCTGAATGGAATGATCTGTCCTGACTGTGTGATCAGTACAAAGAAACTCACAGATTTTGCCCTGCGGAAAATATGCAAGCAGTTGAAGTAGATGTGTTCTCACCGGGTGTTCAGTACAAAAGAAACCCTGTTGTAGAAAAATCTGAGCAGGTGAATTATGTTGAAGTGCGCTTTACCATACGATTTCACCATAATTTATCCACATGTTTGGCAAAAATATGATGAATTATTGATTTGGGGTGGGCGGGTGTGTTGTGTGTGTGTGTGTGTGTCTGGAGATGAAGTTCTTGAATGATGATAGCACTTGCGGTGTATAACCATTGTGTTAGTGTGCTGTGATCAAAGGGTGACAACTTTCGCTTACTCTTTCAAGAGAACTTTGATTTGATTTGATTGATCTAATTTAGAGTCTGTTCACAACGATGGTGATTTTAGACTAAAAAGGAAAAGAAAAGAAAACAAAAACAAAAAAAAATACTTATATACATGTGTGTTTGTATGTAAGTGCGTTATATGAAAGTGTGTGTGAGCGCGAGTGTGCGTGTTGCGTGCGTGCGTGCATGCGCGCGGCCATGTGTGTAGTGAGACAAATGACAATGACAAATGACAAATTGTTTATTGACAATGACTTGCAGTCTTCATGTCAAGGGGTGATGATTGAAAAGGGATTCACAAAACTAACAAATCACTGGTGCACACATTCACTCCCTCACTCTCTCTCTCATACACACACACACACACACACACACACATACACACACATACACACACACACACACAAACGCGTGCGCGCGCACATACATGAACCCATAGATACACTCATTATCGTCATCATCATCATCAAAAGAACCAACAAGCTAAGTTAGAAGAACTGAGCTTCTTTCATTTCTTAAATAACAAACATAAGGTGATATATCCTCTAGGTTTGTTCAGAAGTCAGTCATCCATTTTCCAATTTACCTTTTCGAATTTTATATGCCTCTGCGACATAGATGTGAACAAATCCCATCCCCCATCCCCACCCCCACTCCTACCCCACTTTTACAACAAGAACCAAAAAATAGATGTGCACACACGGTTTGTAGAAATTATGCTCAAATTAGTTGAAAAGTGTACCGATGGCAGTTTTAGGGTGAACAGGTATGGTACTGTGTCCATACAAGATGATCAGCACAAAATGAAATTTATGGAAAAGGGTCCAATTAGGTGTATGATATTGTTTCCCCCTCCCCCCTCCCCCCTCCTCCCCCCTCTCCTCCCCCTCCCCCCTCCCCCCTCCCCCTCCTCCTCCCTGCACCCCCTTCTCCCCCCTGCCCCCCTCCCCCCCCTGCCCCCTTCCCCTCCTCCCCCCTCCCCCCCTCCCCTCCGCAAAGTGATCGGTACAAAATGAAACCCACGGAAAAGGGTCTATCAGGTGAATGATATTGTGTCCCCCCCCTCCCCCAAGGTGATCAGTACAAATAAAATGAAACCCACGGAAAAGCGTCCACTCAGGTGAATGATATTGTGCCCCCCCCCCTCCCCCCAGGTGATCAGTACAAAATAAAATGAAACCCATGGAAAAGGGTGTGATCAGGTGAATGATACTGTGTCCCCCAGGTGATCAGTACAAAAGGAACCCTCCAGACTTTGCCCTGTGGAAAGGCTCCAAGCCTGATGAGCCGGCCTGGTCAGCGCCCTGGGGCAAAGGTCGGCCTGGCTGGCACATTGAATGCTCCGCCATGGCAAGGTAGAGCACTCTTTTTTGCTCTCCTGTATTGGAGAGTTGATTGTATTGTGTGTGTGTGTGTGTGTGTACATACTTTATGAATACATACTTATTGATGATAATGTTCACGAGTATGGAATTTTCAAGTCCATTCTTTTAACAAATCTTTGAAATGTGTTTATGATAACTCTGCCAAACAACGTGGACAATCGAATCACAAGTCAAAACACATTATTTTTGGCCTCCTAAGTCGTCCATTGTTTAAGTCAGAAACTTGACTCTTGTGGAAAAAAAACCTAAACCATCCACAAAGATGTGCTTTTCAAATTTTTTCATTTGAACTTTTAAATGTTTTATTGCATTTTTTTGCTTTTTAATCAGAAGAGTCATCAGAGTGTTGTTTAAGTGGCGTTTTGGTAATTTTTTTCAGATTAATCCCATTTTGAGCTGTGACATGAATGTGCAATATTTTGTATGTAAACAGGAGAAATCAGTCTGAAAATTAATATGATTCAAGTTTGTCATAGCTTTCATTTTAAGTTTTGTCATTGCTTTCATTTTAATTTTGATTCCACAAGTTGATAGATGATGGCCAAAGCAACTCGGTGTCAAGTTGACAACTGTCTCATTGGGAGAGGATTTAGTGGATCAGAAGAAATAGTTACCAGGGTTCAGAAACCCACCCCGGCCCCTGTCGTCTAGCTCTAAACAGGCCAGTTGTGATGTACGTTACAGAATTCATTGAAGGAAAAAAACATAGTTATTATCGTGTAACCCCTAAATAGACCAGGCGTGATGTACGTGACAGAATTCATTGAACAAAAAAAGCATAGATCTAGTTGCAAAGCGAGACGACTGCAGACGGAAATCTAAACAAATCTTAAATAAATGTTAGCGAACCGCCCAGAGAACGTGGACAAACGAGTCACAAGACAAAACACAACGCGTTTCAACCTCTTAGGTCTTCCTCGGGTGATACATAAACGAATAAAACAACGAAAATTCACTTAGCTTTGATCGCTTCAGATCGCTTAGAGTTCAGCGCAAGGAAGAAGGCGTTTGAATGAGAACGAGGCTGTTCTCTAAGCGATCTGAAGCGATCAAAGCTAAGTGAATTTTCGTTGTTTTATTCGTTTATGTATCACCCGAGGAAGACCTAAGAGGTCGAAACGCGTTGTGTTTTGTCTTGTGACTCGTTTGTCCACGTTCTCTGGGCGGTTCGCTAACATTTATTTTTTAAAAAAGCATAGTTATTCATTAAGTTTGTATGTTTAATCATAAATGTTGCAATCCCCCTCTCCCAACCCATCCACCTTGTCCACCCTGTTTTCCAGACTAGGACCAGATTTTGTTGTCTTTAGTGGAGCAACTGTTGAGATGAAAGCAGAGCTTACAAATGGCGTTTTCTTTTGGGCGTTAATCTTGGAGAAGGACATAGGAAATCATTGTGATTGAGCTTCGTGGATTGTTGATGATAAAGGATGATCAAGTATGTTGACTGTTTCTTTACTGTTGTCTTTATGTTCAGGATTAACCTTGCTCAGTGCCTCTCGATACAAGGACAGTATGCAGCAGTGTGCAGGGGTGAGAGTGGGACAGACAACTAGTACAGAACTATCAGTGTGACCAGGACAGTGGGACAGACAACTTGTACAGAACTATCAGTGTGACTAGCACAGTGGGACAGACAACTTGTACAGAACTATCAGTGTGACCATACAGTGGGACAGACAACTTGTACAGAACTATCATGTGACCATACAGTGGACAGACAACTGTACAGAACTATCAGTGTGACTAGCACAGTGGGACAGACAACTTGTACAGAACTATCAGTGTGACCATACAGTGGACAGTGACTAACTTGTACAGAACATCAGTGTGACCAGTACAGTGGGACAGACAACTTGTACAGAACTATCAGTGTGACCAGTACAGTGGGACAGACAACTTGTACAGAACATCAGTGTGACTATACAGTGGGACAGACAACTGTACAAACTATCAGTGTGACCACTACAGTGGGACAGACAACTTGTACAGAACTATCAGTGTGACTCAACAGTGGGACAGACAACTGTACAGAACTATCAGTGTGACCAGTACAGTGGGACAGACAACTTGTACAGAACTATCAGTGTGACCAGCACAGTGGGACAGACAATTGTACAGAACTATCAGTGTGACCAGTACAGTGGGACGACAACTTGTACAGAACTATCAGTGTGACTAGCACAGTGGGACAGACAACTTGTACAGAACTATCAGTGTGACCAGCACAGTGGGACAGACAACTTGTACAGAACTATCATGTGACTAGCACAGTGGGACGACAACTTGTACAGAACTATCAGTGTGACCAGACAGTGGGACAGACAACTTGTACAGAACTATCAGTGTGACTAGCACAGTGGGACAGACAACTTGTACAGAACTATCAGTGTGACTAGACAGTGGGACAGACAACTTGTACAGAACTATCAGTGTGACAGACAGTGGGACAGACAACTTGTACAGAACTATCAGTGTGACTACACAGTGGGACAGACAACTTGTACAGAACTATCAGTGTGACAGACAGTGGGACAGACAACTTGTACAGAACTATCAGTGTGACTAACAGTGGACAGACAACTTGTACCAGACTAACTACAGTGTGACTAGGCACAGTGGGACAGACAACTTGTACAGAACTATCAGTGTGACTAACAGTGGGACAGACAACTTGTACAGAACTATCAGTGTGACTAATAACATTGTGGACAAGGACAACTTGTACAGAACTATCAGTGTGACTAGCACAGTGGGACAGACAACTTGTACAGAACTATCAGTGTGACTAGCACAGTGGACAACAACTTGTACAGAACTATCAGTGTGACTAGCACAGTGGGACAGACAACTTGTACAGAACTATCAGTGTGACCAGGACAGTGGGACAGACAACTGTACAGAACTATCAGTGTGACTAGCACAGTGGGACAGACAACTTGTACAGAACTATCAGTGTGACTAGCACAGTGTGACAGACAACTTGTACAGAACTATCAGTGTGACTAGCACAGTGGGACAGACAACTTGTACAGAACTATAGTGTGACTAGCACAGTGGGAAGACAACTTGTACAGAACTATCAGTGTGACTAGCACAGTGGGACAGGCAACTTGTACAGAACTATCAGTGTGACCAGCACAGTGGGACAGACAACTTGTACAGAACTATCAGTGTGACCAGCACAGTGGGACAGACAACTTGTACAGAACTATCAGTGTGACCAGCACAGTGGGAAGACAACTTGTACAGAACTGTCAGTGTGACCAGCACAGTGGGACAGACAACTTGTACAGAACTATCAGTGTGACTAGCACAGTGGGACAGACAACTTGTACAGAACTGTCAGTGTGACTAGCACAGTGGGACAGACAACTTGTACAGAACTATCGGTGTGACTAGCACAGTGGGACAGACAACTGTACAGAACTATCAGTGTGACTAGTACAGTGGGACAGTCAACTTGTACAGAACTGTCAGTGTGACTAGCACAGTGGGACAGACAACTTGTCCAGAACTATCAGTGTGACCAGTACAGTGGGACAGACAACTTGTACAGAACTATCAGTGTGACCAGCACAGTGGGACAGACAACTTGTACAGAACTATCAGTGTGTCCAGTACAGTGGGACAGACAACTTGTACAGAACTATCAGTGTGACCAGCACAGTGGGACAGACAACTTGTACAGAACTGTCATGTGACTAGCACAGTGGGACAGACAACTTGTACAGAACTATCAGTGTCACTAGCACAGTGTGACACACAACTTGTACAGAACTGTCAGTGTGACCAGTACAGTGGGACACACAACTTGTACAGAACTATCAGTGTGACCAGTACAGTGGGACAGACAACTTGTACAGAACTATCAGTGTGACCAGCACAGTGGGACAGACAACTTGTACAGAACTGTCAGTGTGACGAGCACAGTGGGACAGACAACTTGTACAGAACTATCAGTGTGACCAGCACAGTGGGACAGACAACTTGTACAGAACTGTCAGTGTGACGAGCACAGTGGGACAGACAACTTGTACAGAACTATCAGTGTGACTAGCACAGTGGGACAGACAACTTGTACAGAACTGTCAGTGTGACCAGCACAGTGGGACAGACAACTTGTACAGAACTGTCAGTGTGACGAGCACAGTGGGACAGAAAACTTGTACAGAACTGTCAGTGTGACCAGCACAGTGGGACAGACAACTTGTACAGAACTATCAGTGTGACCAGCACAGTGGGACAGACAACTTGTACAGAACTATCAGTGTGACTAGTACAGTGGGACAGACAACTTGTACAGAACTGTCAGTGTGACCAGCACAGTGGGACAGACAACTTGTACAGAACTATCAGTGTGAGGGAGGTGATTGAAACAAAGTGAAGAGAAAACTTACTGCACCTCTGAACGAAAAGAGACAAGCAAATCACAAGACAAAACACGACGCGTTTCGACCTCTTGGGTCTTCTTCTGGCAAGACAGGCCACATTGAAGACATTGGAAATGAAAAATGAACACTCGCTTATTTCCTCAAATTGGGTGCAGAATTTGAGGCAAAGAATTGCGCCCAATTTGAGGAGAGAAGTGATTGTTCGTTCTTTGTTTGTATTGTCTTCACTGTTGTTTCTCTTGCCTGAAGAAGACCAGAGAGGTTGAAATGCGTTGTGTTTTGTCTTATGATTTTTTTTTGGTCTCTTTCATTCGTATATTTGGATGGAGGTGGTTTCAAGTGATGAGGGGATGGTGTTGTTTTGATGGAGGTGGTTTCAAGTGATGAGGGGATGGTGTTGTTTTGCAGTGCTGTGTTTGGATGGGGGTGGTTTCCAGTGATGAGGGGATGGAGGTGGTTTCAAGTGATGAGGGGATGGTGTTTTGCAGTGCAGTGTTTGGATGGAGGTGGTTTCCATTGATGAGGGATGTGTTGTTTGGATGGAGGTGGTTTCCAGTGATGAGGGATGGAGGTGGTTTCCAGTGATGAGGGGATGGAGGTGGTTTCCAGTGATGAGGGGATGGAGGTGGTTTCCAGTGATGAGGGGATGGTGTTGTTTTGCAGTGCAGTGTTTGGATGGAGGTGGTTTCCAGTGATGAGGGGATGGAGGTGGTTTCCAGTGATGAGGGGATGGTGTTGTTTGGATGGAGGTGGTTTCAAGTGATGAGGGGATGGAGGTGCTTTCCAGTGATGAAGGGATGGTGTTGTTTTGCAGTGCAGTGTTTGGCTCCAAGCTGGACATGCATTCCGGGGGCATTGATCTAATGTTTCCGCACCATGAGAATGAGATCGCCCAGTCCCAGGCCCACTTCGGCTGCTCCCAGTGGTCCAACTACTGGCTGCACTCAGGTCAGGACTGGTGCTGGACCTGACCATGGTGAACGTGTGTGTGTGTGTGTGTGTGCGTGTGTGTGTGTGTGTGTGTCTGTGTGTGTGTGTGCGTGCGCGCATGCGTGTGTGTGTGTCTGCGCGTGTTTGTGTGTGTGTGTGTGTGTGCGTGTGTGTGTGTCTGTCTGTGTGTGTGCGTGCGCGCATGCGTGTGTGTGTGTCTGCACGTGTTTGTGTGTGTGTGTGCATAGTGCATGTGTCTTGAGTGCATGCATGCATGTATGTGATATGTAGGCACATGCATGACATTGTATGACTATGGGTGATTGTATATATGGCTGTGTGTAGAGGTATTCACCGCAAAACCTGAAGTCGGTCATTGAGTGTCACGGGAATTCAACCTGTCAGTCACTGATATGAGTGAACACCCGGCCTGTTAAATTGTAAAAGTGCTGCTTTAAATGATTGTTTTATTGTACTTACGACCCATATACCACGGAAAGGAAGGGGTCATGGACATGTCAAGGTCTTTCCTCATGAGTTTAAAGGTTTTAACAGTGGCCGACCCTGAACCTCCTAATGGTACTCAACTAACTCTTCCTTCCTTTTTCATGAAGGCCCTCCTCAGAAGTGAGCCTCATCTTCAAGTTCAGCCGTCACAGGACAAATCCCAGCCTGTCTTCGCCATTGTTCAAAGACCTTTCTTTGGATGTCCTGCATCTTCAAGAATGACGGACCGGCAATGATTTACCTGACTTCATCGTCTTCAAGGTTGACGGACCAGCAATGATTTACCTGACTTCATCGTCTTCAATGTTGACGGACCAGCAATGATTTACCTGACTTCATCGTCTTCAATGTTGACGGACCAGCAATGATTTACCTGCAGGGCTGAGATTTAGCAAGCCAGGCTAAGGAGCCAGCCGGGCTCCTAACCTGGAGGTTGAGGTTGCCAGAAAATTTTTCAGGTTGCCAGACCCTTTCATTGAAAATGCAGTCCTATTTTAAATTTGCAGCTTATACACACGCTTATTTTCAACAACAACAATAACACTGTTTCTGCTCATTAATTTTGGAAAACAAATTTATTTTCAGTTGTCATTGATATTGCCACCCAGGTATAACTGACAAAGAAAAAGATCTTTTATATCCAAAAACATTTGACTAGTAGAAGTAAAAAGCGTCATGACAAGATTTGTCCCTGTTTTGTACCTGAAGCACCTTCAGTCTACAGTCTGCCAAGGGCCAGATCATCATCATCATCCTCAATGTTGAAAAGGTGAAGCAGCTTGGGTCTGCCTTCCTCAGGCCGAAATAGGTGGGTCATTTTTGCACGCTCCTTTTGTGTCAGAGTGTCAAGGAGACGGGCACCAGCTGTGTTTTTCTTATCTTTCTGTGCACTCTCCTTCAGGCAACAATCTCTGTGTCCAACTGACTGTTCATGTTTCTTGATTGAATCAAGTTTAAACAATTTTGTGCCGATTACAAAGGGCTGCTGCTGCTGTTTGTAAGTCGTCATCCATTTTCGGCAGGGTGCACAGTGCGGTTACTTCCCATTTGGTCTACTCCCATTTCGCCTACTCAGAAATGTGTGAGCACGACTTGGCCTAACGGCCTTCGTTCATTCGTCCTTCGTCCTCTCTCGGGCTTCGCCCTACTCTAATCTAAAGACCATCGATTCTGCTTTGGAGTAGACTGGGACACTGGTTACGCCAGGGGGGAGCCTTGCAGTATGGTCAGTATGGAAATAGACGAAATGGGAGTAGTAGACGAAATGGGAGCAGACGAAATGAGAGTAGACCAAATGGGATGTCACCCACAGTGCATCTCCTTGTCGGCATCGTACACAAGCCATGCTCTCTCCTCCCCTGTTTCTGTCCTCTTCCATCCTGGCACCCACTTTCGATCTCTCTTCTCTTCATATTCCTTATTCTGCTTCTTTTCTTCTTCTGACTTAGTTTTTTTTGCTGGAGGCTCAGAGACACCGGTTTAAAAAGCGCCACATGACCACCGACTGAATAAGTAAGCGGAAGAGCGGAAATGGCAAGTCTCGCGCGACTCTGAACCTGGGCCGGGAAAGCCCCAGCACGGCAGTGATGAAAGATGGCAGTCGGCAGGCGCGTGTTTGTTTTTACAGGGCATGTCGTTTGTGTGCAGGTACAGAATCACTGGCAGTGATTTTTAGGTCGCCAGCCGGGCGAATGGTACTGTAAATTGAGTTCGCCCGACTCCAATTTTAGGGGCCATTGGCGAGTTGGCGAACGTTAAAGCTCAGCCCTGTTACCTGACTTCATCGTCTTCAAGGTTGACGGACCAGCAATGATTTACCTGACTTCATCATCTTCAAGGTTGAGGGACCAGCAATGATTTACCTGACTTCATCATCTTCAAGGTTGAGGGACCAGCAGTGATTTACCTGACTTCATCATCTTCAAGGTTGACGGACCGGCAATGATTTACCTGACTTCATCATCTTCAAGGTTGAGGGACCGGCAATGATTTACCTGACTTCATCATCTTCAAGGTTGAGGGACCAGCAATGATTTACCTGACTTCATCATCTTCAAGGTTGAGGGACCGGTAATGATTTACCTGACTTCATCATCTTCAAGGTTGAGGGACCGGTAATGATTTACCTGACTTCATCATCTTCAAGGTTGAGGGACCGGCAATGATTTACCTGACTTCATCATCTTCAAGGTTGAGGGACCAGCAATGATTTACCTGACTTCATCATCTTCAAGGTTGAGGGACCAGCAATGATTTACCTGACTTCATCATCTTCAAGGTTGAGGGACCGGTAATGATTTACCTGACGTTATCATTTTTCGAAGACCTTCCATTCATTGTCATGTATCTTCAAGGTTGACAGTCACTGACCAGCAGTGATTTTATTTCTGTGCATGAAGGGCAGAAGCATTTCTTTTTAGGATTTGAAGATTTCTTCCTTTTTTTCTCTCAATCTGTCGGGGGGGGGGGGGGGGGGGGGGGGGGGAGACAAACTACAGAAAAAACACAAGCAGTCAGTGTCATTCCAAAGCGTCCATCACAGCAAGAAGACATCACCCTTTTGCTTGCTGCTGAAAAGCCCGGCTCTTCAGTGGGTCATAGTACCCATTGTGTTGAGATGGCCCCTTAATAATAGCTCAAGATGGCTGACTGTGGTTGTGTTTATTGTTGTGAAGGGCTGTATCATTTTGCTCCAAGACATCACTGTCTTTTCCTGTGTGGCAGGCCATTTGTTCCTGAAGGAAGACATGGAGAAGACGTTGTTGACATGTGTAGTTGTGTCTATATGCAGGATGTCTTTTCCTGTGTGGCAGGCCATTTGTTCCTGAAGGAAGACATGGAGAAGACGTTGTTGACATGTGTAGTTGTGTCTATATGCAGGATATCTTTTCCTGTGTGGCAGGCCATTTGTTCCTGAAGGAAGACATGGAGAAGACGTTGTTGACATGTATAGTTGTGTCTATATGCAGGATGTCTTTTCCTGTGTGGCAGGCCATTTGTTCCTGAAGAAAGACATGGAGAAGACGTTGTTGACATGTGTAGTTGTGTCTATATGCAGGATGTCTTTTCCTGTGTGGCAGGCCATTTGTTCCTGAAGGAAGACATGGAGAAGATGTTGTTGACATGTGTAGTTGTGTCTATATGGAGAAGTCTTTTCCTGTGTGGCAGGCCATTTGTTCCTGAAGGAAGACATGGAGAAGACGTTGTTGACATGTATAGTTGTGTCTATATGGAGAAGTCTTTTCCTGTGTGGCAGGCCATTTGTTCCTGAAGGAAGACATGGAGAAGACGTTGTTGACATGTATAGTTGTGTCTATATGGAGAAGTCTTTTCCTGTGTGGCAGGCCATTTGTTCCTGAAGGAAGACATGGAAAAGATGTCCAAGTCGCTGAAGAACACGGTGTCTGTGGGCCAGATGCTGGACACGTACACCCCAAACCAGTTCCGCATGCTGTGCCTGTTGACGCACTACAGGAACTGTGAGTCGCTCCTTCTTTCTCCACTTTCTTCATCTAGAATACCTCTTAACCCTCTTAACAGTAGAACGCCCGCTAGCGCCCGGCCGGAAGTCGGTTACCCGAAACATTAAGCGCCCGTGAGCGCCTCATGAATGACCACGCACTTTATGGGGGCAGCCATGTTTACCACGGGGACGGAGATCTCGCGAGAACGTGACTTCCTTTTTTCTGCTCATTTCCGCTTCCTTTTGCAACAAACCGCGTGTCGATCAGTGCAGTGGTTGTCGAGTTATTGAATTTTCAAGTTTGCCAGAAAAGTAGCGTTCGTCAGCATGGCTGCAGAAAGATTTTGGCGTTCCATAATGGGAGACAGTGACGAAGAGGAGTCGGATTTTGAAGGATTTACGCGAGATGAATTGCAGCAAGTGAAGCCTGCCGATGAAAGTGACCTAGATATCGATTGGGATGATGTGGTGCGTTTGATGAACCACGATTCATCGGAATCTAGTTCGGAAGATGACGAAGAAGCACCGGTGCTACAAGACCGTGAAACTTCTGGTACGTGGTCTAGTTCATTGAAAGATTTTCAAATTGATCAATTTTGTGAAGATGTAGGGCCAAAACATGATTTGCCGGTCGATGCTTCGCCTCTTGATTATTTTCATCTCCTTTTACCAGAATCGTTTTTTCAGACCTTGGCTGAAGAAACAAATCTGTATGCTCAGCAAGTTCAGGAAGAAAAGGGAAAACTAGATTCTAAATGGCGTGAAGCAACAGTAGAAGAAATGAAGCTGTATATTGCTATAGCAGTAATGATGGGAATTCACAAGCTGCCAAGACAGAGACTGTACTGGTCTAGGCCTGTGCAGTGAAGACCTGACAGTTTGTGATACTGATGCTGTGACAGATACGTATACATTTTCTTTCTTTTTTGTGTGTGTTATTACTGTGTAAATAATCAATTTTGCTGCCTGCAAACCTGTTCTGAGTGACATAGATACATGGTGTGTGTGAACACATGATACTTGCATTGATATTTTGTGTTCTGTTTTGTGAAAATTGTGTAATATATGAGAAGATGAGTGAAGGTAAGTGTCAACGCAAAACAAAGTTGGTTGTGAAATTTCATCTTTAATAATTTTTAAAGAATACAATGGCACAGTAAACATCATCATATCTTTTACAAAGCAAGAACAAATTACACAGAACATAAAAACAATTTTTACATATTTTTTCTTGCTTTAGTTTGCTTTAAAATATACTTTTAAATAAGGAGGTATGGTAAAATTACGGAGTTATGTCCCTTACCGTATGATTTCAGTCTAAGTAAGGTCAGTAAGGTGCATACAAAAGAGGGTTAACTCACTTGGGACAGACAGTTGTGTCCCTTGATTTTCCCTTGTGGACGAGCCATTTGTTATGGTTAGTAAAAAAAATCACCAAAAATACACAACAAGAGATAACTCAAGGAAATTTTTCAGAAAGTGTTATTCATAAACTGTGTTAGTAGAATACAAAAGAATAAACTTCCTACTTTCATATGATTTCTTGTGCTTGAGGGTGAAAGAATGTCCAGTTTTTTTTTTCAGGTGCATCACAACACTCTTGCACAGAGTCAGTGGGTCCATAGCTTCACATTCAGCAGAAAAAGCTAGTAAATGCACTAAATGAGTTGAAAAAATAGGTAGATACACTCCAGGAAATGAAATAAGATATATGAATCACTTGCCTACTATGCATTAGCTAACTTGGAATAAAGCAAAAATGGGGGCATGGCACTCAGCTGACACACGAAGGCCAGAAGTATCAGAAAAAGGAGGCATCGTAGGGAAAAAACTCGAATCTTCATGCCAGTCGCATAAAGGAAAGCCAATGAACTCTTGCTCACTCAGATCCCCAGTCTTTTGCGGCACGCCAACTCCCCGCTTGCGTGGCGAAATGGCCCACCCTCACCTTCATCATCACTGAGCTCCACAGACGAGTCGGTGTCAAATTCCTCTTCTCCTCGAAATTCTTCACTGGAATCACTTTCATCAGCTTCGTCATCCTCTTAAATGTCTGAACCTTCCGTTTGTAGCATTTCAATAACTTCATAAATGCTAAAACGTTGCCGAAGGGCTTGTACACACACATACACATACACACACACACCACACTACACACACACACACACACACACACACTCATACACGCGTGCGCCCACGCGCGCGTGCACCCACAACACACACACACACATATACCCACACACACACAACACACCACACACACACACGCGCATACACACACACACACACACACACACACACACACCACACACACACACACACCGCATGCCAAATGCATACGCATACCACACACCCACCACAACACACACACCGCACAGCACGCAACGCGTGCGTGCATGCTTCATTAGAAGCGTCTGGAAAAGCCTGTTCTTAAGGTTTACTTACCTGGACAGCCTCGTCTGGCCATGGAGTATTCAGTGCAGTACCATGTTTCAGAGCTGCCCAAGGTCCCTGATAACACTAGAAGTAGTATTGTGACATTTTAAGTGTAACATTCCAAATAGAAGCATAGCACTAATAAGCTCCAACCACCAGTTAGACAGACTGGGCACAAGACTGGGCACAAGACGGGGCACAAGACGGGGCACAAGAAAAAAACTGGGCACAAGACGGGCAGCACTTTCAGCCCGCTTTTTTTTCGCTTTGTGCATGACATGGTGGCGAACTAAAAAGACGTAACCCTCCGTAGTTATTGCTTGTTTTGACTGGTTTGATGAAAAATCAAATAAGCCATAAGAAACTTCAGCCAATAGGGCGGCGAAAGAAATCGTGTTGACTGGGTGTATCTTCTGACTTTTCTTCCTCTTTCGTTCCTCTCTGTACCGTTCCAGCCGTTATTTTTTTTTTTTTAACGCTTGACTTCACATAAGAAACAGTGAGTTCTCAGTCCTCTAGCCCATACGGATTGGCTAGAATGAGCCTAAAAATGAGTATGGTCATTAAAATAATTATATCTTTCTTGTTTGTTGATTGACGGCTTTGAAATTTGAGGAAGTTTATGGAAGTGATGTTTATTTTTTATACTGAAGTCGGTCGATGTACACCCCCAAAAAATTTGAATTCAGTATGGTAATTAATTACAGAATAATTAAAAAATTCAAGGTGTGGTTCAATATAGTTGGAAAATCAATGCGTGGTGTGTTTGTTATAAAACAATGCAGACAGACAGACACACACAGGACCATAGAAACACTCAAGTCACAGAAAAAGGTAAACACAGACAATGTTTACCTCCGACCTCTCCGGGAGAATTCCCCGAGTTCAGACGTTGTGCTACGGTCTCCCGCTCGACTTATCAAAACTCCCGATCGCGAAACGCGCTTTCTTTCTCCGCCGTTGCTCCACCGAAAACCACTTCGGCAGATTTCCGATCCAGAATTTTATCAACATACAGTCACTGTCGGTGGGCCAGCCCGCCCAAGTTACCGTTCTCTCGCGCGTAGGCGTGATGAGTTACGCGTCCGCCATAGTCCGTCGCGGGCGGGAAATTGAATGCAGCTTGAGAACGCAACCCTTCTGCCGCAGTGAAAATGGCGGCGATTGAGAAAAGCGTGCTCATGAAAACTGAATGAAAGCGCGGCGCACGCAGCCTGTGATTACCGTGTGAGTGATCGGTTAAGAAGACGAAGAAGAAATAATTTTTCAAAAGTTCAAGCTGCAGTACCAGACAGAATTTCCCGACATCAAGTAACATCAAGTAAAGGAGCAGAGTTCGCCTTCTGCACCAAGTGGCAAACTTCACTTCAGTATCTCCAGAGCATACTACATTATAGTATGCTCGGTATCTCGCATGGCGGACTAAACACCACGACATAAAAAGGCATGTCAACTGTGAGCTCATAAGTGTTGCACGGCGCAGGTTCCGCCCACAGATTACGAACTTTTTTTAACGGCTGCCGTGACCAAAGACGACGCCAAAGGAAAGTTGGAAGAATGACATCACAAAGCAGAAGCAACACGGTGTCGAGTGATAGGAGGTGTCACAAAGCTTGACACAGTCATTGAACAGTTATCACATTTCAGTGTACTGATATAAGGCAATGTGTGCTGAAGGGGATGCTGATGGATTTGATTCCACAGGGGAAAAGATTGGGGAAACTGGATGTAGGGCTATCTGTCAGAATTGTCTCTGTGATGAGAAGGTATCTTGACTATTCCTCATGGCAGAGCTCACTGTGAGCGTGTCCTTCTCATTGTCAAGAAAGAACAGGACTAGCCAGCGGCCCCTCCCTTTCAGATGTTACCCCTGGAAGAGTGTAGTGGTGGTCAATCAGATCCCAGGGAACCTGTCGAGGCTGTCAGGGACATGTCCCTCTGAACCGTGCGCAGGGTAAGAAGCTTACACGCAAAGTTGAAGCACCACTAGACTAACCTAAAATGAAAAGGACAGCAAAGCCATGTACGTATATTCATCCTGCAGAACTATTTTAAGGTTAGTGAAAAAGTGCTATTTGCGCTCCCTGTGTGTAGTCCCATGCAAGAACTGTACTCTTAGTTAGTGACAACTGTGCTGGCGGGCTCTCCCTGTGTGTAGCATCATGCAGAGCTGTATGAAGTTAGTGACCAAATCGTGCTGGCTGCTCTCCCTGTGTGTAGTCATCATGCAGAGCTGTATGAAGTTTAGTGACAAACTGTGCTGGCTGCTCGCCCTGTTGAGGCATCATGCAGAAACGGTATGAAGTTAGTGGAAAAGTGCTGGTTGCTCTCCCTGTGAGTGTACTTGAACATTAACAATAAAAATGCTGCCTGCAGAACTCTATATAGAGTGAACTTTCCCTGTGTTTCCTTCATCAGGTGAGCACGACACACTTACAAAGGGTAAGTGAGATATATATTCTAAAGCTGTTCCTCAGAAATGTTTTTCCCCCACATCATATTATATTTGTTATTGGTTAACGTGCGAGGGGAAATCTACTGTTTTGAGACCAAATCTACTGGTTTGCTACACCTATCTACTGGTCAAGGGGATAGAGGGTAAACCAGGTCGGTTAACTGCCCTTTCTTGTAGTCATTGTATTGCCGTAATTATAAATATACAGGTTAGAATCCAAGCACAAGAAAATAGTTCATCAGTTCCTTGTACAGTAATTTTGCACAGTTCTGTGCACAAAGACACAGTAAACCATACAGAAATAAAAGTCACAGTGGTCCAATGTTCAATGTTCTGCACACACGGAGTAGGTTGATGAGCTTATACTCGTATGACAAAGCGACACAGGTATGGCACAGGTTGCGAATCTTCATCCTGAAATTTCCGATTGTACGGCAGACAATCAGCTGGTGTGAACTGAACTAACGCCAGTTCCCCCACACTCCCACGTCACTCTGCTGATCATCTCCAAGGCCCTAGCGCATGTGGTGCACAAATCTCGATAAATTTCATCGAAAACATCGTTGTCGATATGTGGGAAAGACGCCATCTTGACCAGAAAATCTTTGAAAAAAACCTTCGTTAAAAAACTTCTTCATTCTCAAATCGCAAGTAAAAGCTATCTGGAAAACCGTGGGGCAGAAGGGCGGAAGGCGAACGCTTTCCGGATGTCGTTAAACGTGTGGGGGGGGGGGGGGGGGGGGGGGGGGGGGGGGGGGCTTTCCTCCTGCATTAGAGAGTTCTCGCTTCCATAAAACGGCTTCCAAAGAAGGCATTCGTTGTTGCGGTGTGGTGCGGTTTGGGACTGTGCCGGCTAGTTGCGGAAACGGTGCGGTATGGGAAGTCAGAGATAATGGAAAAAGTCAACAGTCTAAATATCTGCACTGTCCTTGTTTCTTTTAAAACAGCCATTAAGTCTGTAAAGCAGTCCTCTCTTTTTTCTGTTTTGTTTTAATCTTTGTTTTTGGGTATCATTTTGACACCAAGTGTAGCATTGTCATGAAATCGAAGCCATGCACCGAAAAAAATGTATCACTTCACATCTCATGGACATCAGTGGACCAGACAGAAGTAAACCATAGCAAAGGAAAGAAACAGCGGATGAAAAAACTTCTGTAACTGATGAAATTGAAATGATAAAAGTAAATGAATTAAAAAACAAATTTTAACTTTTTTAACAATATATTGAAGAGTGTTTGTTGTTGATTGGTGGTGGGTTTGTTTGTTTTTTTTTTTTTGTGCAATGCATCAGATTGGAGACATATGAATGGGAAAAAAAGTTGTTTGATTTCTGTATGTAGAAAAATTTTGCATGTGAGTAAAGTACATGTACATATCGCACACATGTGTGTACGAGTGCCTGTTACATATGATGTGTGTGGTTGTACAAGATTATATTGTAATGCGTGTATGTTCTGCAGATTGTGTAAGTGTGTGTGTGTGTGAATATTTTGTGTGTGTGTGTGTGTGTGTGTAGGTGAATTATTTGTGTGGTGTGTATGGGTGTGTGTGAAAAATGTGTGTGTGTGAATTGTATTTCAAATGTTATGGAAGACAAGATTGACATACGTTGTTTGTCCACGCAGCCCTCCGGATTCCCTAAGCTCCACAGCGGTGGTGGCTGCCTCTGTCCTACATCAGCCGCGTGCTAAACAGCTGGGATCTGACTGGGCGCCGGTAAAAAAGGTAATCCTCCCGCTGGTGAGACTTCATCCTGTGGGTACCATCTGTCTGAATAGGGTAACCAGCCCTGCGCTAAACTTCACCTGGGGGTACCAATCTGCCTGAAAAAGGTAATTTCACCTGCTGCGGACTTCATCCTGTGGGTACCAATCTGCCTGAAAAGGTAATCCGACCTGCCTGTTGATGTCATCCTGTGGTACCAATCTGCCTGAAAACAGGAAGTCCACTTGCTGTTGATTCAATCCTATGGTACCAAACCGCCTGAAAAAAGGTTAATATCCCCACCAGTCTGTCGACTTCATATCCTGTGGGTACCATGGCCTGATAAAAAGGTAATCCACCTGCTGCTGACTTCATCCTGGGGGTATCAATCCGCCTGAAAAAAGGAATCCAACACTGCTGCTGACTTCAGCCAGGGGGTATGCAATCTTCCTGAAAAAGTAATCCACCTGCTGCTGACCTTCATCCCTGGGGGTATCAACCCGCTCTGAAAAAGGTAATCCACCTGCTGTTGACGTCATCTGGGGGTATCAATCCGCCTGAAAAAGGTAATTCCACCTGCTGCTGACTTCATCCTGGGGGTTATCCATCCGGCCTGAAAAAGGTAAACCACCTGCTGCTGACTTCAACCTGGGGTATGCATCTGCCTGAAAAAAGGTAATCCAACTGCTGCTGACTTCATCCTTGGGGTATCCAATCGGCCTGAAAAAGGTTTATCCACCTGCTGCTGACTTTCTACCTGGGGGGATCCATCCGCCTGAAAAAGGTAATCCACCTGCTGCTGACTGCATCCTGGGGGATCAACTGCCTGACAAATGAAATCCACCTGCTGCTGACTTCAATCTGGGGGTATCGCATGCTGCCCCTGAAAAAGGTAATCCACCTGCTGCTGACTTCATCCCCTGGTGGGATCAATCTGCCTGAAAAAGGTAATCCACCTGCGGCTGACTTCATCCTTGGTATCAGTCTGCCTGAACCCTGACCTCAACCAGTTAAACCTGTCAAGGGATCCTCCTATGTCCACTCCCACATGATTTACTTCTGGGAAGGCCGTGAATGTTGAGAGAACCCGGACATCTGCCGCCATCCTGCTAAATCCACAATTGGCGCCCGTTGCAGAGTGCTTTGATTCTAGCAAAAAACACACACAGAAGTAATAAAAAAGAATTTTTGATGGTGGTGTTTGACTGTGACGATGGTGATGATAACAGGAGACGGTCCATTTGAAGTAAAAAGATGACAATGCGCAGTGGAGATAATATCAGGCACTAGGTGCTGCTCAGTTGTTCATCTGGCTTAGACAATGTGTGGCTTGTAAGGATGAGATCTTCGGACTTCATCGGCATCGGTGTGCATCAACAGAAGATGAGGGTTGACGTCAGTGTTGTGACTGATTACCAGATTGTCAAAATGTGTATGATGGACCCGCATCATCAGCACTTTTTTTCTGCCCGACCGCTCCTAGACCCAGTTATTGGTTTGCTGTGGGGCCAGTGTGACGTCTGGGAACCACACAGCCAAGTTGGCCAGAGTTGCTGCAGAGGGTCCGGACCAACACTGTAAGGTGTCTGTGATCTCTCAGGCCTGGTTGACTCAAGGGGTACACGTAAAAGTAGGGAGGGTACAGCCTTGTTCATGCTGGTCTCAAACTACCTGAATGGAAATTCTGCACAACAGGCTCATTGTCATCGTTTAGTATTGAAAAAATAGTCGGTTGCCGTTCATTGCCCTGCAAACATGATATTCACAGTTTCGATCACCCTCCAGGTCCATTCCTTGATTTGGTTCTGTCAGAGTCAAACCCGCCCAACAATTCCAGATTACTGTCGTTGGATGATGAGGTGGGCCGTACTCTGGAGGGAGAGCTCATGCACGCCGTCTCCATGACTAAAATTGTTGTTGTGAGCATGGGCCTTAGTAGGGTCAGAACAGGCTACCACTGAACACCACTGAGTGACTCGGCAGCAGTGCAGTGCTCCTCGGTGGGTTCCTCTTGACGACATGACATGACTACTCCCCCTCGATGGGGGCGGGCCCTGTGTCAGGATGGGCAAGAAGCTTAGTGTAAACACAATGCCACTGAGGTAGCACAGAAGATAAGTCGAGGGAAAAAAAGAGAAGAAAGAAGAAACCCATCAACAACACCCAGATACTTAGCGGCAGGAAATTGCATCCGACTTTCAGAAGTTTTGAAGTTGTTTTTTTTAACAGAATATTTGTTGTAATTTGGAATTGCTAGATTTTTATCACAATATTGGTAAAAACAGCTCCTTAGTTCGTAAGATACCAAATTCATCTAGCGATCTAAATAAAGAATTTAATAGTATTACTTGTTTGCTATTCTACATGGAGAAAGAACGTGTAGCAAAAAGGTTCCATAGATTGTTAGTGAAACCTGTTGACTGGTCTTCAGAATGAGTATACAGGCCTCGTGTAGTTTCTATTACTGAAACTGTGGTGACGTCGCAGAATGGGGTATTCAGTCCTCATGTAGTTCTGTTACTGAAACTGTTTGACTATCTTCAGAATGGGTATACCAGTCCTCGTGTAGTTTCTAGACTGAAACGTTGTCTGTCTTCAGAATGGGTAATACAGTCCTCATGTAGGTTCTGTTGCTGAAAACTGTTGACTGCTTCAGAAAGGTATACCAGTCCTCCAGTAGTTTTAGAAACAGATAAATGTCGTTCACCCCATCTTGCTTCACCACCGAGTTTTTGGGCGAAGTGGACTAAAGCCGCCTTTTACCTGTGGCGGAAGAGAGAGAGAGAGAATCACGACTGGCAAGACAGACAGACAGACAGAGAAGAGAGGAGACCAGAGAGAGAGACAGAACAGACAGACTGAACAGGAGGCGGGGCAACAGACACACACACACACACACACTCTTTTCTCTCTCTCTCAATTAAATGACATAAAATCCCGCAAACACTTCTTTCTGACAATTTCCACCTACAAACTTTGTACACGGGGCGGAAATCTATTCACTTAATTTACGGCTCGCGGCAGTTGGCACCTAGCCTTCCTGTTTTTACACAAGCACACTCGTCGGGTTGCAATGGGTTGCATCAAAATTCGAGATGTGCCACCTACAAACAGATCGAGGCGTCACGTGACTCACGACTGGGTCTCCATTGTTGCTTGGACTTTGCGCTCTGTTGTACCACGTGTTTACTGTGTTATTTTAAAATGGCTGAAAATGTGCGTTACGGAAGAACAGGTTTGTTATTCAGTTCCATAAGTTTTTACTTTTAACTGCATGTTGTGAAACCGAGAGTTTGTTTTTTTTTAGAAAACGAAAAAAGTGAACTAACTGCTTTGGAATTGAACGGCTATCTTAAAGGTTTGTTGGTTCAAGGAAATGAAACAAGATTAGCTAGTTTTAAAAATACTGTTTGACTTGTTGGGGATAAGTTCTTATAGTTTTAACATAAGATCCCGCACACTTTTCTGACTAATTTCAACCTACAAATCTATGTGTAACAGATAGCTGACACGAGGGGCCGAAACCTCCGTTTTAAATAATTTACGGCTAGCGACGCGCTACCTCCGTTCACACAGATGGCACGGCAAGGCGACCAAAAATCAATAAAGCGAGAGACGGGATTGCAGGTGAAGGGGTGGGGTGTGGGAGGCCGTATTCATTTCCCAGTTGACCAAGCGCGCTAGGTGTCGTCAGCGAATGTTCTAGAGTGTTACGTGTCACTCCCACCGGTGGGACCGCACGGCAGCAAGACCGGGTTGTATTGTTCTCAAGTTTGTATTAACTTGATTGATTGTTAACTACAGATTCATGTTCATGTGGCAAGCTGATCTGTGGTATTAAGATGTGTAAACGTTTCTACTTTTCTAATTCTAACTAGTTTATCTGCCTTCCAGTGGTGCCCTTATGCAACGGAATGGCGAGGTTCGAATGTTCTCTCAAAACTAATAGGGTTAGCAGACCTTAGTACATCTACCAGATGGAGAGGAGTAGTGTGTGGCCAGCACGATCTTCCATAAAATGCTTTAAATATACAATGCCGGGAGTACTACTACTGGCGATTAGAGCTGCCATAAAAGCATGGCTACAGCAATTACTGCTGTAAACTCGAGGAGCAGAGCAAACTAGGCCAAACAACCCCTATGTGTCGCTTGCCGCCAATGACGTCAGCACCTGCAAAGCTTGGCGGTAAAACAGGTCAAACTACCCGATGTGATCGCTTACTTCCAAGCGCCAGCAGCACCACAAAGCTCAGCGGCAAACTAGGCCAAACTACCCTATGTGGATCACTTGGGGTTGATTGAGGTTGGCCGCGCGGGACACAGCCTGTTTAGAGTTCAACAAAGCAAGAAGTGGCCCTAGGAGTTCTTAACTTTGTGGTGTTGTTGTTTGGCCGACCCCACGCACGCACGTCCCCCCCCACCCCCCACCCCCGACTGTCTAGTGGTGTGTTGTTGTTTGTTTTTTTGTCCTGGCCCCCACGCATGCAACACCCCCCCACCCCCAACTGCCCCCCACCCCCCACCCACGCATGCACACACTCGAAGTTCCTTCTAAGTTTTAACAAGTATTCTCAAGTTCGTACTTAAGTTACTTCTAAGTTGGTTCCTTAAGCAGTCTCAAGTTATCCCCAAGTTTTAGATAAGTGCGGATCCAAGTTCTTAATTTAGTTCTAATAAGTTTTTGATCAAGGTTTCCTTGATAAGTTGCTTGATTAAGTCCATGCCGTTTAATACATACCAAGTTCTTATTAAGTTGATCTTATAATTTAAGCAAAAAAAATACAAGCTATGTTTTTATCTTAAGTCGTAGATGTCTAATTTTGTACACAGCACGCCTCAAAAAACGCGTCATCGATGAGGATGTCTGCTCAGCGTTCACGGCAGAGATCTGAAGGAAGGGTTTAACATCCGTAGCAAAGCAACCGCATTGAATTACAATTCGGGTCTAGGGAAATGTCCTTTTATGACTCCAGGTCTATTTTTTGTTAGTGAATTCATCATTTTATAATTAAGCCATGATATAGTTTTATTAAAAATTTTAAAAGATTATGCCATTATAAAGGAGCCTATGATGCTTTGTTTATGGCGGTTGTTGGCGTGCAGTTGTCTTTTTCTGTATTTAACGGTTTCAGGTTTGTTTTAACTTCTTCGTTACTGTGCCATTGTGTATATATTTTAGAGCCATAAAGAACTCCCCCAACAGAGCAAGGGGCGCCAAAAAATGGCAACAGTTTTAAGTTTTATATATTCCATGAAGACTTTGGGGGCCCTTGAATCACAGGGAGTTTGTATAGCTGGCAGTGAATCAACTTGTTCTGGCGTTGGCGGTGTTATGTGTTTCATGATGAGTCATATTCTGTAACATGAAGATGTTTTTGTCTGTTCCACTCTGCTAATTTTTTTCCTGCTTCAACACGCCCAGGAGTTTTAATGGCCCTTCACCTGATTCAGCGTTGTGCGGACGGTTTTTCTAGCTTGGGTTTATCTTTCTCCACCTGATGCAATGTTTTCTGAGGCGGCTGATTTTCCCGCTCGTTCAGTTTGAAGGGTAAACAAAATCTATATGATTAAAAGTTTTTAATCCCATGATCGCTGGCGCCATATAATTTCCAAATCTATAGTATAAATTCACACCCTAGAGCTCTACTGACTTTGTTAAAACGGGATCTTGCTTAAACATACGTAAGATCTTGTGCAGAATCAATGGGAGCATATCGACTGACGAGTTAGTGTACAAAACAAGAACCGTTTGCTCCCACACTTTCACCCTTCTATGACCCCAGCTGCGCTTCATACCTGTCTATGATACTTAAATGTCTTGCGGCGACATTTGTTGAATCCGGTTCAATGCTGGAAAGGCCAGTTCCGAGGAACGGTTTTGTTTTGCCCCCATGCTGCCAACGAATACAGCCTCTCCTTTTTGGGCATAATAGCTTGATCAGCAACTTGGTCATTCATAAGTTCAGCAGGTATAGGCTGCCTTGTAGCGGTAGTAGATCATCACGTTCATTTTTTTAATAATTATAAATTATTTTATTTTATAAAAATGAGCACCGAAAATACTGTTGCGAACCTTGTATACCATTCATGCTGTTATTGGAGGACTAAGTGTAGTATACTCAATGCTTGGTAAAACCGGTTAAGGAAGTAAACCAGCAGATCTTGGCAAACTAGACTTTGAGGATTCAGCAAAGCTGAGTGCTATCATGGCACTTCGTTTGCTAACGAAAGATTTTCTAGTTTAAGCAAGGAAAATTCCAGACAATATAAATATGTAAGAAAAAAATACATTTTATAAAAAAGGGCTTTTCACCGCATAATGATAGGAGGCGCGCTGTGGTGAATGCGCTTGCTTTTAGCGGAAGTAATTTCGCATTTAGTAAACTGGGGAATGACGGCGAAGAGAAAAAGACATAACAAAGCTATGGAGGAACTAGCAGCTGCACAAGACGCCTATGAAAGGCAAGACGTGAAGCAGTTGATTTTATTAATGACACACTGAAAGACAGGGGCAGCTAGCGTACACATTTTAAAATGTTGATCAAGCAATAAATACTAAATTATCTAGGTAACAGGCAAACCCTCGAGAAATGATGGGCCCCCACCAAAATATAGCGACTTTTATCATCCATCAAAGAAAACAAAAGATGCAAGAAATCGCGATTATTGTCGTTGGTATGACGTCCGTGTATTTGTGTAAACCACATAATATTGGCTAGTAAAAAATGAACAAAATCTATTATTCGCGGAACCAAATGATATTGGAAGGTATCACAGAATACAAAAAAGCTAAGCCAAAGCCGGCGGGAGTCAGTGACTCAACAGCAAAGGAATGGTTTTATTCTAACAAGCGATTTGGCAATTTAGTTACCTGCACCTAGGGAAGAACAGGAGACCACACTTTGTCAATACAACTCCAAACGACACCCTCAAATGGAACTTCTATATTTAACCCTCTGATAGGATAGAACGAAAAAGATTAAGTACGGCACTCACCCATTGACATGGCTCAAGATACAAAGATGCGGAGCCATTAACAACAAATGAGTGCGTCTGCTGTGCTGTTTGCTATAACACGATATGACCAACGAGGGCCACTAACGTATCCTCGCATGATTCAAGTGGAGGATTAGAAACGAATTTAAAGCCAAGTGGAATCAATTATTGTTAAAAACACAGAGTACTATTAGAAAGGCCTTCCGGGTGTTTGTTCACAATCACAGGCTTTAGTTGAAAAACTTTAACAACCATTAGCTGAAAGACTTTTTTTCCTACAGTCATCACAGAGAAGCTGATTGAAATTCTCGCAACACCAGAATGGTTTAGAAGCTGCCCTCGTAGTTTTGCGTGCAATGAAGAAATGGAAGAATTAAAGGGCTAAAAAACCAGTACAAGCAATCAAATAAGAAGAAAAAACATAAATGTTGCTGAAGACTCCAGTACACCCGTAAAAACTCTGACCGTTTGGTTTAAAAGTAAGGTACCTTGATTTCCGCGGGGGAAGCATAAGGGGACACGTTCGCATCAGGGCAACTGAGCCGGTTTTGGAGTGTTGATCCATATGAATAAAAAGAATTGTAAAAATGAATTCCGCCCGTGTATTATTTTTTTTACTAGAAACTGACACAACAAAACAACCAGTCCTCAAAGATCTTTTGTGAAAGAAGAACTGCAGATAATTCCGCCAGACAACATTACCGCTTTTAATTAATTTTACGGTTCTCTCCAGTGCCCAATTGCATATGAAAACTCGTGGACTTAACAAACAACCCACGTTTTGTGTTTGTTCTATCTAAGGACTTCTTTGTTACAACTGTTGTGTTGATCTCATGTAGATTAGATCGCAGTTGTACGTTGTCATGATGAAAAGTCTTATGCCAAACAATGTCTTCTATGTAGTGTCAGTGATATGTTTGACGCACAACCGCTGCAGAATATCCCTTTGCTTTCTGAATGATTTTCTCCTGGCTCGAAATACTGTACATTTTTGACCTTAACCCCACATACTCCTTGATCACCGTTCCCAGATAAGTCATCCTTCATCTTTCCTAAAACCTTCTTGTTTAGTAATGGAATGCAAAGGCGAATCTTTAAGGGTAATCAGATGTATCATACCACCGGCATGCCCTTTAGCCTCTTCCATTCCATGTCTTTATAGAGTATGGGTCTTCAGTGGGGATATCTAGCACAAAACTATCTGTATCGGTGTAAAGTACTCTGCCTCAGGATACGAGGCTTAAAGTAGTCATAAAGAAAGTCTAACATCAAAAGCTTTGATAATTCTAAAACAGTAAACCCAAATAAATACAGGTTTTGGTCCAATGTGACTTTCATTTTTTTTCATCATTATGCCAAAAAGTGATCATGAAAGCTCTGAAGTCCTGATAATTAGGTTTGGAAGTCAGCTTAATTGCTTCGTTCTCTTGGGTGACTAATCAGACAATCGTTGCGCTTGTGCATTCGTCACATAGTCTTTCCAAAACAGCTGGTTGTTCATCAGCTTGAAAAAGTCTTTTTCTGAAGCATCTGTGGATTTAGTTTCTGAGGTCAGTGTTCTTCAGGATGTATGGGTTTCAAGGAAACTGGTTGCTTGATCAAAAGCATTTGATGCGATGGACACGGTGAAAACTTTAAACCATGTCTAAAATAAAATTGTAAAGTCCTGTAATGCAGACATAATTTTTTGTGCCTCGAAAGATTAGGCACAAGTTTAGTTGGGTTCTCTTGGATCCTCCTTTAGACTTTTCTTTTCTTTTCTGCTGCTAATGGGATAGTCATTAGGCAGGTCATTGAGTTCATGAGGATTTCTAAGTCAACGTCAAGAATGAATCCACGCTGTTGATCAGGCGTTAAACTGCCCCAACCACTTTAATGCTTTTTGTGAATATTATTCGTACCTGGTACATTTTAAAAGTTGCGTAATGGAACGATTGCGCCATTGCCCAACCATACAGATGTTTGCATCTAAATACATAAAAAGTTAGAACCTGTTACGCGATCATCGTTCGTCCAAGTATTTGTTGTTTGCTTTACATAAGGATGCGACGTCCAACCAGACTATTTCCCCACGCAATCCGTTTTCAAGCAGACGGGATCATTGGTAGGTCAGAACAATAACAATCTGTATTCCTGTAAACTTTAAGAAAAGCATCCCAACTCATCCCGGGCGCAGAAATGTATTGCGAGTATCGCAAACTGTAATGTTTCATGCAGGTCTTCCATAATTTTTCAAAGACGTCCGCCAACAAACATGCATCTGCCATCAAGAGAGTCATGTAGTCTCCCATCGTTTTTAATAACACTCTAACTGTTTTGGCCACGCATCTTGACCTGCTGGTAATCAAGTCACTGATGTCCTTTTCCTCTAAGACTAAAATAGAACGCGCCTTTAGAGAAGCGTCTTTTCGTCAAACCTTTCCCAACTGTCCATGTAATCATAAGGGTAAACGCATCGCTAAACAGAGTTGGTCAAAATTTGTCTTCTGTGATTGGGCAGGACTGTAAGGCCATAGCCAGTGACTCTAATGATCCCAGCATGTTTGCATAAGTCAAGAAAAAGACATGTTATATAAAAGTGAAACACATGTACTTTTCTGATGACGGTGCAATGCATGCACCGCTGAAGGCATCGTCCACTGCGTTCATTATAAGGTGGGAGTCATAACCTCGCAAGTTGTGAAAGAATACAGGCAGCTATCCATGTCTATGGATCAAACTTTAGTTAAGATTGGCATTACTGTGCGCTGCACCTCGAAACTTCCCACTAATGTGATCATGGTCTCTTACTGTGGGGTTCACGCTTGGGCGTTAGCTCTAACCCGCAAATCCCACCAATGCGGTGGCTGAGTCATACTGTTGTGGTCTCAGGCGCCAGTTATGATTTCAGATAAGTTGCGATTTATTAGAACAGGCGTTACGCACTTCTGCATGCGTTTTAAGAAGGGTTCTTCTGCAGCATCTGTCCGCTATAGATTCTGGCTCTGAATAAACGCCATCCGACCTAACAATACTTAAAGGCAAATGGAACAAACTGAGATTACCATTAAGACTGTTTTTCGAAGTTTTTTGGTGGGGCCTGCCCTCAGAAGGAACAATAAGCGACTCGAAGTCGGCGTAAAACTACTAATGGACTGGTTTGCAGCCGTTTTCCCAGTTCCTTAAAACCTAACTTTAGATCCTGGAAGGGCGGAGTTAGTTTCTGTCTTACAGTCTACAAACTTTACAATGTTTTATAGGTTAACTTGTGGGCCGGCGTGCAACATGGGAATTCCTTGTTAAACATTTTCTGCAGAATTCTTGTATGTTAGTGTTTTTTGAAGTATGCGCTAAGAATCTGCTCATTGTTGTGCGTATCAATTGTAATGGGGCCAGCCCTGCTGGCGAAAACAATGAGTAAAGTCCTCATGACTTATGGCTGTTTTCGCCTATTGTTGGCCTGTTTCTTGACACTTTAATTGCACCAAAATTGTGTTTCCTCATCCCATTGTATCCATTAACAGGTATTGGGTTGTTTTGTTCTTCAAACTGATCATTTTGGGTCTACACTAACAGACAGGAAGTCCATTGAAGTTAAGATCCTTGTGGCGTATTTGCCGATAGTTAGTCATTCACTCTCCGGCGTGTTCGCGGACAGATGCAGCCAGCCTTGCAAGAACGCACCACATGAAACAGTTGTGTCTGAATTTTTTATGTTTAAAAACTGCTCCTCGTTTAAAACCTACTCCCGAGGTCAGCCGGAATTAAGTCCTTGCCTACAATCGGTGCATACTTAGCCTGTTTTAATCTAATCTCAAAGACTTGTTCCGCCCTCTACCAACCAGAGCCTCATCATTTAGCTTCGGCAGGCAAGCGTAAACTGTGTAAGCAGCTTCGTCCTGCCCAACCGGGTGTAAGTCTTAGAGGAAAGAATAGTCTGTTGATTAGTTGAGACCCAAACTTCCGATTTTCTTCATTTATTGTTGTATATAGTTCGATAAAACAGCTAACATTACTTTAACTGCGGGTCCTATGTTAGTTCACTTGGAACTTGAGACATAGCATGTACAAACACTTGCCTGTACGTTTGTTGGGTTCAATGACTTCTAAATTCATATCATTCAGTGTTCTGATAAACCTCTCTCGCAGGCATTCCTCAAACAATTCGTCTTGTCATTCATATATCTTAGCCATCTGTCCTTCTTTCTAAGCCAAAATATTTATTTAAATGAAAAAAAAAAAAACTTATTCAGAATCAATATCAACGGCCTTGTTCGCTTGGACTCTAAAACTCAAGTATAAACACGCGTTTTGGTGTTGTTATTGTAGGCTTGTTTAGCCAGAGTTTCATGTCCTCGTTCCTTTTTTTAAGCATTCCGTTTTTATCTGCGCGGGGTCTGGCTGTTGAGAAAGAACTTGTCCTCGCCTTTCTTTGAAGATCAAACTTTTTGTGCTTTTGTAGTCTATCAAAATCGGCCCTTAAAACATTAAATTCTTCATCCGTGATGTTTGAGTCCACAGCGCGTTATTTATTGGCAGTTTAAACGTGCGTAAGTTTAGCTGTTATTAGTTGACCCATAGCTGTGTGACTTTTGGAGTTTATTTTTAATTTTTTGCTAGCAGCACCTAGCGGCTAATGAACTACAGGCCGAGAGCGAAAGACAAACCTCCTAAGGTAAAGCGCGGTGCCCGTCATGCCTGTTGCTGAAGAGACCAACACTCGTTCCTGCTGATAGAAGGCAATGATAGGCGATCTCCATTGTTAACATAGGTACAGCATTAAAGGCAGCAGAATACCTTCGTTTGGCTTTGCTGTATTTTGAAAGGTCTTGCTCTAGTACTGCTTGCTGCATTTGCGTAATGTTTTGTTAAGCGAAAGGTTTTTATGTTAGGGGTTTCTACAATCTCTTCTTTTGCGGGGCTGTAGGCACATTTGGATAAACCAGAACAGACATGCGTTTTATAAAATGAAAATAATTTTAGTATACTACATCTGTTACTCTGTTTTTCCTTTACAAGATGCAGCTTGCGCATCATATATTAAAAACAAATGTACATTAATTAGGCCGTTTATCGGCATCTTCTTCTTTATCAATTTGAATGTTTGAGTACGCTCTCACACTCTCCCCGCTTCCATGCAACGGATTATCCTCTGTTACCTTAGGTCAATCCTTAAAACAGTATTCGTTGGTGTAAATAATCATCAGCCTAACATTGTGAAGATGTATCTTAACACAAGGTCTACTGGTGGACTTCTACACCTCCCGCCCGCCAAACAGTTTTTCTTATTTCCTCTAAATTGCTGATATGGTGTAAGCCCGCTAGCGGAATTTTGGTTAAGGACTACCCTCAATCGACATATTGCACTTTCGTTATTTTTGGGATTAAAAAACTAGGCACTTCCTCTTTTGAACGTATTCTTCATCATCGCACAGCAAAAAAAACCTTTTAAAGCGAGCTGCTGAGACGCTGAAAAAAAAACTAAAAGGCCTTATAGTGTCTGCCCGGCTTCTGTGATATGTTGTAGGATGAATCACTCTTTCGTAATATATTGGGAAATGTGGTCTCATATTGGTGCGCAATCAGCTCTGCTAATTTAGGGTTGCTAACAACGTCAAACTCTAAGAATGTCCAGAAATCTGTACCTTGCTTTCGTGTCCTGATGTCAATAACCCGTTTGTATTCATTAAAAGCTAGTTAATATGGACAATCTGTCTTTTAATGCTCCTTGAAAGTATGGTGCATGCGCTTTTAACAACTCAAATCTAAGGGAATGGAAAAGCGCGTGCCATACGCAAACTTAACGCTACATACTTTTGGACGTCTTTAGTATCTCCACCACGCCTATTCTATGTTTTTAGTGCTTCCTTCATTTCGATTCCTGAAAACCAAGATCATCCCTTTCATTCCCATTAGCCATAGATCAGAATAGTTAAAAATATGTCTGCTTTGTGTAAAGAAAATATTTCTTGCCCCTCAATTTTTTATAGAAATTTTCTTAACGATGCCCGTCCCAAATTCTGTACAAACGTCCTGTTTTGGGTCTGTTGTTGAATCGAGCTCTATTTGAAAGTAAGATCGCTGCAGAGCCTGGGCACAATCCAATTCATCCGCTCCCTAAGTCCTGGAAATTTGACAGGAAGAATTTGATCTGCATCCAATAGTAGATGGTTATTTGGAACAATAATATGCCGTTTAGTTCCCGTCACGCATGGGGCTCTTTCAGTTTTCTATGCGGGTCAAGAATCGAGCCAAATGTGTTTTGAGGGCATTTTTATGAAGCAAAATAAAAAGAAAAGTGAATTATTGAAAAAACATGGCAGAATGAAGGCGAAGAAGATTGTTATGATGTTTTTGATCGTGAGACGACATGAGTGAAATGATCCCTTTGACAACTGCATCGCTCAAACGCTCTCAATTGCAGCGTGATTAACAGCTAGTACGGTCCGAAGCATTTTACAAAAAGTTTAGGCCAGAACCTCCCGAATTTATAGACCACAAATGATTTTGAATTTAGAAGAAGCCATTTGTCTGTAAAAAACGATCAAGGGCAACTTGTTCGGCTTACAACAAAACCCGACCCATCAAAGTTTTTAGCTGTGGGTTCAATTAGCATCGACTCTGTGTAGAAAGATCGATAATCGCCTTGGCCATTGCTAGACCGAATTAAGGGCGGAGGCAGTTGCTAAAACTTCAAAACACACTACAAGGAACTCCCGACAGATAACCAACTGCAAAACTTGGAACTTAAAGAATTAAAATCACTCAGTCAGGCCGAATTATAAATACAATAGAACAGAACCATTTTTTTCAGGGGGCGGAAGAAACAGGTTAAAGACTAACACGACTCAACCGCTAACCCATGCGAGAAATAGAGGCCCTTGATCCATGCTTTAAGAACCATCCAGTGGCGAATTAACAAACAATTTAGCAAAACTAGGTGAACTAGATGGGCATATAAAAAGAGAAAAAGAAAAACCGTTGAGGCTTGATGACGCCACCTTAGGACCTGATATTAAAGAAAGAATTAACCCAAGACTAAAGAATCTTGAACAAGAAAGAATCACAAGACTAAAGTGCTAACTACTAACGCGAGACCAATTACGAATCTCCAAGTGAAATAGAATAGAGAAACTAGCGAAAAAAATTTTGGATATGAAGTCGCAACCGCCCCCCTTTATCAGACGAATAAAACATTGTTTTAGAACATGGAGTCACATTTAGCAAAGCGTTATCAACTGCCTTAGGAAAAAAATTTTTTGCAAATAAGTACACTGGTGATGGCAAGTACAGTGGTGGAGGAGGGCAAAGTCAGTGCCTTTCCGCCGCCATCGCCTGATCAAATCATGGTAAAAAAAACAGCTTAATCATCTTGCAAGTTTATTAAAAAAATTAGCTGGTAAAGCCGTGAACGCTTTACCAGGAATATTGGGGAGTATCGTGAGCTGGCGGTTTGTCTACTGCAAAGCAAAGTAGTTGTCGTAATGGCCGACACTTATGGGCAATTAGTTCTCTTAATAGTTGGGTTACTATTAGTAAGATAAAGACCAAGTAATCCTAGGGCCAGTTAATCCAAGAACAAGCGCTGTCTTTCATATTCATGGTCATCGCGAAACAGAGTCTGCGCTTTGCTGAGGCTCAATGACTTTGGGGGTTTGGACTTCGGGAATTAGAATGACTTTAATCTTGGGTGTTTTGTTTAACTGCCTTGTAATATTACTGGCTCAGAATTTATTCGTTTTTTTTTTCCACAAACCTTCTGGTCATTGCCTTGCTATAAGACTTGCCATATTAAGTTTATTATTATTCCCACCTGGAGTCTGAGGTCAGAAGCCAGCATTATAAACCATGCCAACAGCAAAGTCTACGTTCGATCTTTGTGCTATGTAAAACATTTTGGTATCTTTTAATACTTGAAGGTAAATCAACTGTAAATTAATGGCGTCCTCTATATTTGCTAAGTTATTGTTTTTGCGCGTCAAAGCCAGTAGAGAGGATCAGTTATCTCGATCTTGCCTGTGCTTGCGAACCTAGCAAACACAAACTAAGTACGAATAGAGTCGTTTATCGTTTCCTATTCCCTCCCGCCCTAGTTAGGCCCCCTTAGAAGTGTCCTAAGAGAATGTTTGTCCATGCTGTTTTATATTGCCCCGTCCCCTTCTCTATGGACTCCAGCTCAAACAATTTTGAAAGGAGAGACGCCGTCAAAGTTATACTTTCTGTGCGTGCCCCTGAAAATTAATGACGCCTATGCCATGATATGACCCACTTTTGCTAAAGTCTGACTTGGATTGTTAATATGAATTCGTTACAGATCCTTTCAAAAGCCTTCATGTCGATTTCTGTTGCGGATTGATTTAACGGTTTGTCATTTGGCAATGGCGCTTGCAAGTTCAGCCAAAAAACGTCTGAAGTGTAAGAGAAATGAAATCCGGGACACTGACCTCACCAAAGGATCAGGTGATTTAAATGAATCACATAACCCACTCCCAACACCCAGTTTGATGCGCAAAACACAAGCAAAGTTTAACTGGTTCTGATAAAACTGCATCGGATGACTAAACCACGCTTTCTGATGTGCTCGTCTTCAATAGGGGGGGGTTAAGATATCTGCTTAATGGAGTACTCGACCTTTTTATGAAAAAGAGGCAGTCCTCTGGGTCCACAGCAATGTTCAAGAGTATCAGTTGCTATATTTTAAAAGATTGTAGTGCGGCCCAAACAGAATAATTTTGGCGCCAGATATTTGAAAGCACTCATTTTTACTTTGTTTTAAAAAATGTTTTGTAACATAACAACACAAGACCGACCTTCGTTTTTTAGAACATGCTATTATAACATTGTGCGGGGCCAAAAAAACGGTCGCGCTCCCAATTGACATTATTTTACAAAGTCGAAGGGTTTAATAAAGCGAAACCAAGGGGAATAATAAGATTATAAAAGTTGCGGGCTCAAAAGCTAACCAGTTAAACAATACCTGATGGTTTATTATACGGTTGTGGGGGGCCCTCACTAAAAGAAGCACTGAGTCAATTCGGTCATTACTCGCAAACTTACACCATTGCAAATCTAAAACCAATATTAACATTCGAACCTGAAAATGCAGATTACTTTTATTTGATAAAGAGGCTAGCTAAAATGTGAGGCTTTAAAAGTTGAGCACTCAGGTCACTTAAAAATGTGTTGTTGCGGCCAAACAAAACTAACTTTTAAAGGGGGAAAATCCGCTCGATCTTGCATAACATTCATTACTTTATTTCATTTGGATGAGCGAGCACTGATGAAAACTTATTTGAATGGAAGGCCCCAACTGAGTTTAAGAGCTTTACCGGCGGGAAAGCTGCATATTGCATGATGAAATTAATACAATTCCCTAATTTCAGTTTAAAAAAGATTAGTTGGTGGGAGGTTTGGGCATCATATTAATATAAAATTGCAGACAAAGCAGGGAAAGTTGTGAAATGCAATAACCTAACACATTGTGTTTTGGAAATAAAATAATAAACTGTACTCAAAATGTCGCGGGCCCGAAGAACCGGAGTTCCATTAGCGCCTGTGAGGTGTAGAACCTTAGAATTAAAAAGAACCATGCCGACGTTCGGACTTTGAACAGAATGGTGAAATAGGCAGCTTTTGTATGGTTTTGAGTACACTAAAGATGGTGATTATAAACGCAAAGAGTAGCGACAGCAAAAAGTTTCCTAAACTAGAACAGCTGCGCAATCTACGAAGCAATAATGTTGGCCAGTATGAATATTAAAAAAGTTCGAAAGCATGACCTCAAATGGCACTTAGAACCATATTTAGAATGGGACAAAATTGAATTCAAAATAAGCCCATTTACATATATTAGCCATCAAAAAAGTTTCATGAAAAGCATTCCAACTCTGGCCCTTTACATGTAAGTCTTATGCCAGACGACAATAGTCCGGAAAGAGATTGAAAATAAAGCGTATGGGAATAAACAGAATCCTCCACAAAGAGAAAACGGTTTTTGAAAGATGCTTCTACAAAATTACAGTTCATCCGCAAATAATTAGGATATGCCGTTCACAATGATATGTGAAATTTCTGTTCTCTAAAAGATAAGGGAGGGATGGGTTGTGGGCGTTAGGGACGTCCATCTAAAAGGAATTCAAATTAGCTGGCAAAAACTTAGAGACGTTGAAAAAACTAAAGTTACCGTCGTCATACTTCACAATGGCGAGGATATTAAGTCATAGACAACAAGCAACAAAAATATCAATATTAGTCGTAAAATAGAAAACAATCTTACAGAACGAATTGGATTAAGCTTACGCATTGAGACCTTATAGGATTTTATTATACCTGAACACGTTTAACAGAGGACATGATAAAAAACCAATAACCAGATTAGATTAAGTCTGTTAATAAAACTATGGAGCATTAAACTGTATGACAAAATCCCCTCATTAGGTCATTGATTTGTGACAGACGGGTTGTGGAAAAACAATTTTATCCTCGACCTGTTCAAAACATGTATCGTTATAATTTTGTCATATTGTGATTTTTCCCTGCCCATCAGCTTTAAATGTACAAAGCATATCATAATAGAAGGTTTATATGGACAGATGATGACATATATTTAGTTGAATCCTAAGCAATAAACTGAGGAGATTGTTTAGAACAGTTTTTTTATAGACTGTTGAAGGAACGAGACACTATTATTATAGAAGACTGTTCAGCAGAAAGAACATAGTTAAAAAAAGAGAACACTTTGGTCCGAAACTAGCGTTTCGCGGAAGACATGCAGGGGGATAAGTGTGTGGATTTTATGCGCAGAAGGATATTACTCAGTTTGTAAAAAGACTTTAGAGAACAGTTAAAGACTGTAGTTTTGTCTAATTTCACATGAAAGACAAAGACCATTTGAAGAATGTTTTTGCGCGAAAATGATGTTATTGATAACGACCAAGCAAAACATAGGATTAAAACAGTAAACTAAAATCTGAAAAGTTTAGTAAATTAGTATTAAAAACGATTAACCCTGCACAGTAGGTTTGTTTGTAGATACTCGTTATTTTTTGGTTATGACGTCTAACTTGCCAAGAACATAATATGCGCTTGGTGTGGTGTGGTGTGTCTGCCCGCCTCTCTGTCTGTCTGTCTCTCTCTCTGTCGCTCTCTTCTCTGTCCTGTCTGTCGCTGTCTGCCGGTGATTCCTCTCTCTCTCTCTTTTCCGCCACAGGATAAGGGCGCTTTAGGCCCACTTTCCCCAAAAACTCGTGTGAAGCAAGTGGGGTTGAACAGACAATTTATCCTGTTCCGTCTAGTTCTATTAACTGAACAACTGTTGACCGTCTTCAGTAGGGGTATACCAGCGAGTCCTCATGTAGATCTGTTGCTGAAACTGTTGACTGTCTTCGAATGGGTAAACCAGTCCTCATGTAGTTCACCACAGGGTTTAATGACAGATGGGGCTGTCCTGGCTGTTCCAGTTATCTCTCATACTCCACCCTCTCACCCGCCCCCCCCCCCCCTCCGCCCTTCCCTAATTAAATTTATTTGTGATCCCGAGACCCAGCCTAACTGAAGGGTTTTTCTAAGCCATTAATAAACATGATTTCAGCATTTGTCTCAGCGCCTGGGGTTGTCCTGTTTCCAGTTCGAACACAGAATCAGTTTGCAACAGAAAGTGATAATACAGATGGCCACCTGGTTGCACAAATTGAAGAGCAGTGGGAAGGGTTTGTGTGTTTTTGTGCATGGCCAGCGTTTAAACAAGCAATGATTCACAAAGGAATCGGTCTCAGAAAAATCAGGCCGACTGGAAAAACAATGGATACAGGATCATGAGGGTGTTTAGTGTATATCTTTTAAACACGCGCAACAGAAAGATGGATTCTTTGTCTTTCTCAAATCAAAAAAAAAGAAAATAAAAGCTAGCAAAACAAAGGTTTCTCCATTCAACGCCCATGTTGCACAGTAATAGTGGGAAATAAGTGATTGCTCATTCTTCCTTTTCGTTGTCCGGAAAAGAATTGGTTTATCTTCCAGAAATCTTAAAGTCAGAACCCTCGCGGTTTGTCTCGTAAGTTGTTTGCTGACCTTTTCTTTGTGGTCTTACTTAAAGTTGATTCTTAAAATTGGTTTCCTCAAGAAGATGTTAAGCGTTCCATGCTTAGAAAAAAAAATAGAGCGTAGAAAGCCTTTCAAAAGTTGCACTTCAGAATCCACTGAAACTGGTTTGGTAGTTGGCCCACAGAGGAAAGGGGTTCCTTCCCACGGTACTGACTGTTCACAGGAAAGTTTCAACTGTCCTGTAGTTGTGTGGCAATGTAGCTTCAAGAATTACATAGATTAACTAGGTTAAGGGAAAAAAGAGAAAAAAAGAATAGCAAGCACATAAGGGAATGGTGCTTGTTATGTTTATTCTTTTGTTGTGTTGTTTTTTTTTGTATTGGCAGGGATACGGAGAAACACAATGCGCAGAGTGCAGTTTTCAGTTCGGCATGTAACTCCATGACAGGCTTGCGGGTCCACGAGTTCCGCAACTTTGCCTTGGACTACGCCGAACATGGGGACAATGGTTGGGTGAGTCCACTCGTTGTGTTGGTATTTTTTTTTCTGGTTGCATTGTTCAAGTAGCTGAAATGGTGCAGTGCCTTGGTGACTACTTATGTACAATTTGTTTGAGTTTGTTTAGCATGTGAGCAAATTGCGGCGAAACGCCTTCAACCTTGGACACGTCCATCTTTTTTCTCTGACTTCTCCCCCCAACCCCCCCCCCCCCCCCACTCCCCCACACACACACACACAGTCAACGTGCTTCACACACTCCAATGCACACAATACAGCTACCTGGGTGTATGAATGTTTACATCATTTGTTAGAACGCTGGAAGTTATAGCAACAACAACAACAAAAAAGGCAAGTTTATGAAGCCATGTGGTCTCTAAAGCCCGTCTCATCAGCCTTGTGAAAAGTTACTGTTATACTGAAATCTAGTAGTTAAATGTCACTTTTGTTTACAAATAATGCTGTTTAGGAAGGTTTACATTGCTGTGAAGATATTTCAAGACAGTAAAAAAATGTGCGGGATCTTATGAAAATAAATGGAGTTTATGAACAACAAAAAAAGATGAAGTTTAACAAACAAATTCTGAGTTTTGTTTCCAAAAGCCGAATCCTATAATCCTTGTTACTGAAGTTCTTGTTAAACAGCGAAACAAGTGGGATGTGGTCAAAGTTAAGTTTGTGACCCCAAGGTTTAATTATAATGGCACCATTAGTCAGTGTGGGTGCACCACCTCAAATGTCAAATCGGCCTGTAACGCATATTTCGCGCCTATCTTAAACAGTCCAGATAAAAGTTTTCATGTTTTAGACCCCAGTTTTTGGGACAAAGGCAGGTACACATATAAAGAACAGCCAGCTGAATAGAGTCGTGTGCAATACCATGATGCTTTTCTTTTAAGTGACCCTTAGTGCTTTTTTTCATAAATGAAAACAAATGATGTCAATAACGATTGCTGTGATTTTTTTAATCCCCTAATCAACGGCATGGCTTTTTGCAGCTTTGTTATAATGGGATTCCCAGAATGATTAGCATGACGCACAAGGAGCCGGAGTAGCTCAGTGGTAGATGGCCGGACTCGTAAGCTTGGTGATCCTGGGGTTGCGGGTGTCGAATCTCTCCGCTGGGGCCGTTTTCGTCCAGGGGGGATTTGTTCCCTTGAGTTAACAGGGTTCTTACTCCATTTTTCCCTACCAGTCCTTCGAATGAGACCTAAAATCAGGTGCCGTCTGTGAACGCTCACATATCTTACACGTAAAACCATCAACCAACTTCGTTAGGGTAGCCAGTTTGGCAGTTGGTAATGGATGGCTAACGTTACAACATTAAGCATGCACCCTGCGTGAGAAATGAAAGAATGAAGGAAAGTAAGGAAACTGAGTGAAGGGGGGGGGGGGGGGGGGGGGGGGGGGGGGGGGGGGCGATACTGAACAATAGTGACTGGGTGACACAGGAAACGACTGAATGAAGCGCACTGGCAGCTCTTCCAGTCAGGCACTACCCATGTTAGGCAGGCCCATTGGTAAAAACTAAGTGGTTGATAGTAAAGCATTTAGACTTGGTGTCCTAGGCCGAGAATAGGCGCTAAATAAGTATTTCATTATTGTTATGATATTGAAAGTTAGAGGGCTGTGTCTTCATGGTTTTACTGTTTACTTATCAATCCATAGTTATCATTGTGTGCAGACAAACACACTGCCCTGTACCAACAAGAAGGTGGGCAGTCTAACGGTAGGACCTGTACTCTCCTCTTCTTGACGCCTGTGCTGACGTTCGTGAGCACTGGCCGCCGCAAACATCCAGATTAAGGTTTTTTCTGTTTTGTTTGGTTCCCCCCACCTGTCATGTTATGAGCTAGAACCAGTGCGTGTTTTAAATGCTCAGACTTTGTCATGGTGTCCGGGCTTGGTTGTTTCCTTAAAAAACGGAACACCTCTAAGCGCCACATCACCTGTCGGCCCTGTATTGTGGCCATGTATGTAATCTGCATTTTAACAAAAAGAATTATTATTAAGGAGACTGCAAACAACAGGACAAAGATGTCTTGTGGTTTTGTTTGTCCCAGTAGTTTGGGCAGTCTCATAATGATTCTTTAAAGATGTGTTTCAGTTTCTGCCTTTGGTCCACCTCCCTTTGAAACTAGTGTGTTGTTTGCAGTATATCAGGATGAAAACTCCTCCGCCGTTTCCCCTCTCCGCCCTTAGTTTTTCGCAAGCTCCGCCGATGATAAAAGGTCTCCGCCGAAAAATTATTCCGAAGAGTGCAGCTCAGATAACGATCTCAAACGTGTTCTGCAACAGCGATACCTCCTGTCGTAATGTACTCAAACGGCGTAGTGTCTCATTCGGCTTCCTTCGAGTATCATTTCTCATCATCGGCGTCGATTCACAGCGAGAGTTATGTCAGCCAGTGAGTGGAAACAAAACGGGAAAAAAAAAGAAAGAAGTATGGAACCACTAGAAGACCGCGTGGCTGCAGAAGGGACGTGTGTGACCGCAGAGTCGCGGAATGGAATAAGAAACTGACAAAGACGCGACTTTGAAGTGTTTTTGCGTGCCTTGCCCATGAACGTGTCTACTTTTGGTAGTCGTGGCTTGTGGGCAATCAGAGATCACATCGAGCGTCCCAGTCCACCAACAGAAAATGTGTGTGTTCCCACACCATTTACAGCATGTTTTCAGATCAGTGGGTTATGCAACAATCTACGGTTTCATTTCAAGAAGTTTGACTCCTACTCTGATTTTTCTACAAGTCCATTTCGATGGTATGTTTGATTCTGACCCTCTGAGGTACTTAATATGAAAAATGAGTTCGTTTGAAGTCCATTTTACACAACAAAAAAAAATGATACGCTCTCAAGCTTTTCGGTCTTAACCCTTCAGCAGAAACACTATACAGTAAACACTAGGGAAAAACAGATAACCAAACAACGGAGGAAAAAACCATCAACTGTCGAACCCCACTGGAAGATGAGAATTGAGTACTTCCACTCGTAGAGTCTTCAAAGCATGGGAAAAACGTCAAAGTGACAAAAAAGAATATCAAAGAACAAATGACTCAAAAATAAACTGATGTCACAACGGATTTGTAACACTGGTGCCCCAGGTTAATAATGAAAACGTTTTGCTACACCGGTGTTAGGTGTCCTGCTAACTGCCCCCTCTATAAATCCTTTTTCCACCAGCCCAATCCCCCAACTACCTATATACTTCCTCTACTCCTCCTCCTCCTCCCTCAACCCCCACCTCACCCCACAACACACACACACCCCACACACGTGGCCCGCATCCCACCCACACCCATCCCCCTACCACCACTCACACACACACACAACCCCCCCCCCGACCACTCACACACAAGCACCCCCCCACCCCCCCCCCCCCCCCCCCCAATCACTCACACATTGTCAAGTGGAGGGGGGGATATGATAAGTTGGTAGGGAAGGGGGGGGGGGTGTGTGGTGGTGTACTGTTGTACATCAGTTTTGTTTTGATGTCATTTGTTCGTTGTTTTGTGAATTTTAGGTTTCCTGACGAAGGTCTAAGGCCCAAAAGCTTGAGTGTTTTTTTTTAAAAAATAAAAAAAGGACTTCAAAGGAATCATTTTTCATATGTTGTTTTTTTGAAGTCCACACAGGTCGTTTTCATACCTCAGATTTACTTAGATTTGAATTTCCCCTCTGATTTACGTAGCTACAGGCCTTATTCTTTAGTGTCCTGAAAGCACTGTTTGTCATTTTCGTTAGCAACAGTGCTGAGGAGTCATCATACTAAAGTGTTTGCTTTTGTCTCAATGACAGAGTGTTCTTTCACCACAATCCTCATCATCCTAGGTGTTTGAAAGCTGTCTATAGAATGAGTTGTTTAGAAGCAAGAAAAGTGATTTGCTAAAGGATTTTTATGCCTTATTAATACAAAATATGCTTCAGCTTGCAGGGGGCGCTGCCCCCTGACAACCCCCGCCGGGCCGGTTTGCCCATGGTGACCCCCCCCCCGCCCCCTCACGATCCCCGCCAATCTCCTCTTTTTTTTAAAAACTGTTTTCATCCCTGATGATTGTGTGAATCTTTTTGTTATGTTCCTGGGACCCTTCAGAAGTGGCCACTTGACCTGTCAGACTCCCAGTCCACCAGGAAGGCAGGGCCTTCACGCGCTAATCTCTGGCAGGATGGATCGGGGGCTGTCTGTGCTGCCTTTCCCCCAGGACTTCCAGGCTGATTCAGCCTTTCTCACCCCTGGGTCCTCTGCCATGTGGTTTTACTGGGTCGTCCCTCTTCTTGGTTTTTTTCCCTGAAGATTCCTGTGGCAGTGTCTGTCGTGTGATGCTGTGGGGACCTCTGCTCAAGGGGTGGACAGTCATCTTCCAGTTTGCGGACTTGATGGACTCGTAACTAGTCCGCTGGTTGGCTCTGGGCCGTAGTTCTCAATTAGTGCATAAGCTTCAAACCATCCCGCCTAGGTGGAATCTGTTACGTTCAAAAACGCACATCATTATCGGCCTCGACGTCAGAAAAATTCTGCTCATAGAAAAAAGAAACGTTTGGTGTTTGAAAGTTTCACATCTGCCATTCATATAGCTGCCAAGGAGGCTGTTGGAAATTACTTATCCGGATCAACTTCTTTCCGCTGCCACCTTGTTGAAACTACTTGTACTGACTGATTAACCCTTGACAGAAAAAAGAAAAAGAAATGGAAACCGAAGTGCAGATTCAGGCTGCTTTTCGGCGTCCCTGATGGGAAGTGCTGCGGATCCCAGTCAGCAGTTTGGCCTTGGAAGTGTTCAGCCTTGTCAGAAGAATCTTACAGATTTTCTATCCCTCCCTTGGTCCAAAGAACCTACATAGGCACTGATCCATCCGGAAGTGCACAGCTGACCCAAGTCATAAGATGAACTTTGTGACAGCGTGCTTTAAAAATATGATAGAGCAACAATGTACTGGCTGATACAGTGATCCCATGAAAGCACGCGACAAAAGAAGGGAAATGAAGTGTCTGGAATGTTTCAGTTTGTTTGGGTGGCCATAGCGGATGCATTCCTCTCACTGTCAGAAGTTTCTTGTCAGTTTTTCAGAAAGATTTCCCTCTAAGTCCTCTTCAGAGATGGCCGCTCTGTAGTGAGGTTTTCTGACACATTTGATAGGCACACTTGTCACAGGCAGCCACATAGTCTGTGAGCCTAGCAGCAGAAAGAACTTGACACTGGTGTGGAACACTCAGTTTGGTGGAGACCCTAGATATCCGCATTCTTAAAGATGATTCAAAGGACAACAAACTGTGTTCTTCTGGGTGAATGTGGCTGATATCTTCTGTACAGTGTTCTCTGAGGTGAATGTGTTGAGGTCGTCTGTACAGTGTTCTCGTGAGGTGCATGTGTCTGACGTCTTCTGTACAGTGGTTCTCTGAGGTGAATGTGTTGTGGAGGTCTTCTGTACAGTGTTCCTTCGTGGTGAAGGTGTTGACTCTTCTGTACAGTGTCTCTGAGGTGAAGTGCTGACGTCTTCTGTACAGTGTTCTCTGAGGTAAATGTGTTGACGTCTTCTGTACATGTTCTCTGAGTGAATGTGTCTGACAGACTTCTGGAGCAGTGTTCTCTGAGGTGAATGTGTTGACGTCTTCGTACCTAGTGTTCTCCCTCCCCGGATGAAAACATGGCTGACGTCTTCTGTAGCAGTGTTCTCTGAGGTGAATGTGTTGACGTCTTCTGTACGTGTTCTCTGAGGTGAATGTGTTTGACGTCTTCTGTACAGGGTCTCTAGGTGAATGTGCTGATGGCTTTCTGTACAATGTTCTCCAGGGTGAATGTGCTGACAGTCTTCTGTACAGTGTTTCCTCCGGATGATCTGCTGACGTCTCTGTCCAGTGTTCTCCTCCGAGGTGAATGTGTTTGACGTCTTCTGTACAGTGTTTTCCTCTAGTGAAATGTGTTTGACGTCTTCTGTCCGTGTGCTCCGGGATGAAACAAGCGTGACGTTCCTTCTGTACAGTGTATCTCCAGGGTGAATGTGCTGACGTCTTCTGTACAGTGTGCCGCCGAGGTGGAATGTGTGACGTCTCTGTACAGTGTTCTCTGAGGTGTATGTCTGATGTCTTCTGTACAATGTTTTCTCCAGGGTGAATGTCTGAGGTCTTCTGTACTGTTCTCCGGGATAACATGCTACTCCTCTGTACAGTTGTCTCCCGAGGTGAAATGTGTTGACGTCGTCTGTACATGTTCTCCAGGGTGAATGGTGTTGATGTCATTCTAGTACAATGTTCCCGGGTGAATGTGCTGAGGTCTTCTTACAATGTTCTTCAGGGTGAATGTTGCGAGCTCTTCTGTACAGTGTTCTCAGGTGGAATGTGCAGACTCTTCTGTACTGTGTTCTCTGTGGTGAATGGGCTGATATCGTCTGTACAGCTGTTCTCTTGGTGAATGTGCTGACATCTTCCTGTACAGTGTTTGTCTTCTGTACAGTGTTCCTAGTGTAAATGTGCTGACATCTTTCTGTAGCAGGTGCTCTGAGGTGAATGTGCTGGACATCTTCTGTACAGTGTTCGCTGTGGTGGAATGTGCTGACATATTCTGTACAGTGTTCGCTTGGTGAATGTGCTACATCTTCTGTACAGCGTTCTCCAGGGTGAAGTGTTGATGTCTGCTGTACAGGAGCGTTCTCCAGGGTGGATTGTGTAAGGTCTTTCTGTACAGTGTTCTCTCCAGGTGAATGGTGGTGACGTCTTCCTGTACAAATGTTTCTCCAGGGTGAATGTCTGACGTCTTCTTGTACAGTGTTCTCTGAGTGAATGTTTGACGTCTTCTGTACAGTGGTTCTCGCGAGGATGAATGTGTTGACGCTTCTGTACAGTGTTCTCCGAGGTGAAATGTGTGACTCTTCTGACAGTGTTCTCCAGTGAAGTGTTTGACGTCTTCTGTACGTGTGCTTTGAGGTGAATGTGTTGACGTCTTCTGTATCAATGTTCGCCAGTGAGATTGGCGGATGTCTTCTGTACAATGTCTCCGAGGTGAATGTGCTATGATGTCTTCTTTACAGTGTTCTCCGAGTGAATGTGTTACGTCTTCGTGTACAGTGTTTTGTTCTGAGGTAATGTGTTGACGTCTTCTGTACAATGTTCTCCAGGTGGAATGTGCTGATTCTTCTGTACAATGTTCTCCGGGTGAATGTGCTGATGTCTTCTGACCGTGTTCTCCTCCCGGGATGAAGCTTGCTGACGTCTTCTGTACAGTGTTCTCCGGGATGAACTTGCTGACTCTTCTGTACCGTGGTCTCCGGGGTTGGCTCATTTCGTGTTGGATTCTCCTGGCCATGGTGTTCTCAGCATTGATCCCCATCGCCCTGTGTTCATTGCTGTTGATCGGCGGCTCCTTGTCTCTCTTGTTTGTGATGAAAGCAGTGTGACAGCAGCCTAATGATATTGACCGAGTGAGGTCCTTCCAGTTTCATGTGTTAAAGACTCTTGGTTCACTGGTGTCTTTCATGACCTCACTTCTGGAGAGAAGACATGGAGACAACAAAACGTACTTTTCAAATTCCTCTATCAGGGCTGAAAGGGCTGTAACGTCGCTGATTATGCTGGAGTTGTGAATGCAGTCTGTTTAATTTTCGTCAGCTGTTTGTAGGATCAGTACAAGTTGACAGTACACTTAAGTCGTGGTAGCTTTTAGGCGACAGCTGTATCTTACAGGGTAACAGGTGCACGATGTAATGCCAGTGTTGATAGTGCATGGTAGTATGTGTATGCATGTGCACACCCATCCCTAGGAAGTTTTTTGGTGCCATGTTTTATTCTTAACTCCAAACATAAACCTTTTTGAATTTTGACTACCCCTTATCGTGAGTAGTGTTGATAGTTTTTTTCTTTAAGAGCGAATCATGTCTTCAATTGTAGAATTGGTCTTGTTCTTTTGTTTTCATTGTCTGACCTTGTTTAATCTTTGCCTGAAAAAGACCTAGGAGGTTTGAAACGTGTCCCCCCCCATGTTTTTGTCTAGTTTTTTTTTCCTGTTATGCAGGCTGAGACTCCTGGGACATTCCTTGTATTGACAGGCAAGGATTAATCCATCTACACTACAAAGGGAGTGGGAGTTTTGTGTGTACAACCGTTGTTTATCACCGCGATTAAGGCCCTAGCCATACTCAAACTTCGGGAAGGCGCATGCTATCTGTAAATGGTGTCATCCATACCAACGCAAACTGGCCTCCTCTTCTGAAAGTTGGTGATGGATTTTACGTGTATGCAAGATATGCATGCGTTCACACACAGAATCTCGGTTTTTGAGTCTCTTTCGAAGGACTTATGTAAATGGAGTCAGAACCAATATTAACTCCAAGGAAAAGAACCCCTGTTACGAAATGGCCTGGCAGAGATTCGAACCCACAACCCCAGGATCACTAAGATACGAGTCCAGCGCTTTTACCACTGGAGCTTTCCCGGACCCTAGTAATTTGTCCCTGTTATCCACTTGCTTTAAATCCCTTTTAAAATTTGTTTACAATTTCCGCCAGCAGTCACGTCACTTGAAACTAAATTTAAGAGCAAAGAACGTAAAGTAGTTCTGATTTCAATTTTGCCATGAACATGAGAAGCAGAGATGACCTTTCTGTCCATGTGGTGTGGTGTGTGGTGCAGGACCTAAGGAAACAGTCCCACCGTAACTGGAGGACCGCAAGAGAAGCAGCACCCTGACGCCGCTCAAAAAAAACGCTCAGACAGGTAACACAGAGCATGGCTGTGGGGCCTGAGAATGGATTAACACAAGAATCGGTGGAAAACTTGTGGTGTTTCAATGGCGAGAGCCTGCTCTTCAGTGAAACGGGTAGCCATTTTTTAGAATAACACACCAAGCACAGTACACAGCGCAGTAAAAAAAACGCCCTACTCGTCCGGGAGCCATAGAAGAATGATGAAACCGGTGTTGGTTACTAGTCATGTGAGCGCTGTGAGAGCGCCGCCACGCGGCAGAGAAGCTTCGAGAAAGCTGATGAAATATATTGTAATGCGCAGGCCCGGCGTGAGGGAGTGGGGTGAGGGGAGGAGCGGGGCGGCAGTATTGATTTTTGGCCTCTCAGTTTGTCAGCAGGCGTGAGGCGCGCGCGCGCGTGTATGAGTGTCTGTCTGTGCCCATGTGTGGTGTGTGTGTGTGTGTGTGTGTGTGTGTGTGTGTGTGTGTGTGTGTGTGTGTGTGTGTGTGTAAGTGGTGTGTGTGTGTGTGTGTGTGTGTGTGTGTGTGTGTGTGTGTGTGGTTATATATAAAGTTGTAGCTGATTCCATGTCTTCCGCACAATTTAATCTATAAAGCTGTTGAAAAAGTATTTGTGATTCAAAAACTTTTTCTAACTTAGAATCCGCACTGTCTTCTAAAACTGCAGCTATATTGCCATATATGCAAACTCACACCACCACAGCAAAATAAACACCCCAAGTGCTGGGCAGGTAGGCCGGCAACTAGCAATTAAAAGCTTACCTGCCACCTGCAAAGCAGGCCCGTTGACACCGCCCTGACAGAGTTGACAGTACTGAAAAGAAAGCCGTGGGAACAGACACCGTTTGTATATGAAGCGCGTTCAGTCACGGCTGCTTTTCCCTACGTTACTCTATGAGGCGTGTTCAGTCCCGGCTACTTTTCCCTACGCTACTCTCTGAAAACTTTAGTAAATTAGTATTAAAATGGATAACCCTGCACAGTATGTTTGTTTGTAGATAATCGTTATTTTTTGGTTATTGAAGTCTTACTTGTCAGAGAACAGTAATATGCTGATTCTAGGTCACTTTCGCCCGAAAACTGGTTGAGGGCGAAAGTGGCCTAGAGTCGGCATATTACTGTTCTCTTTCTCTCAAGCTGCAACCCCCCCCCTTTTCCCCTCCCCCTCCTGCTCCCCCCCCCCCCCCATGCTCTATACCATGTTTTCCTTACCACCACCCTCTCCCCTTTCTCTGAAAACCACCACCCAGATGATCCTCTCCCTCCCACCTTCCCCCCCCCCCCTCTTTGCCCCACCTCTTTTGTTGACCATATAAATACAGTTCACCTTTTCCCCACCCCCTCCCCTACCTTTTTGGCTGAACTGTGGTCACAAGAAACCTGCCAGCTTCCCCAACAACCTCAACACTTCACTTCGTGACCAAGTGCTTACAGCACGAAACGTTGAAGACTTTTCCAAAAGGTACCTTTTTTCATTAACCCTTTGTTGTATAAAGGCATGTCATACAAAGGATGGTGGAACTGAGGGAACAGAATCTGATTGCATTAACCCTTTGTTGTATAAAGGTATGTCGTACAAAGGATGGAACTGAGGTGAACAAAATCCGATTGCATTAACCCTTTGTTGTATAAAGGCATTTCTGATTGTATTAACCCGTTGTTGTATAAAGGCATGTCATACAAAGGATGGAACTGAGGTGAACAGAATACAATTGTATTAACCCTTTGTTGCTATTGGAATGTGTGAGCTGTGTGTGCTGACAGAATTTACAGTTAAACAGCAATAAACTGTTCTCCAAGAAAGCTTAGTATTTATTTATTCATATGCATGTTTTATTTTCTTTCATTGACATTCTGTAGTATTTTCCAACACACAAAAGCAGTGTCATTTAAAGAAAATCATCAAAACTTCTTGTCCACACAGTTTTGCAGTTGAATTCCTTTGCTCAAGTTACCTCCAGAAATAGTTAATGTGAATAGAACCTCGGCACAACCACAAACACTCTCCCCATTTAAAAAATCAAGCAAAGACAGCAACAACAGAACAAAGAGAACAGAGGCGGTGTCATTTCTGTTAATGAAGATGTGGGATACGATCGTTATCACTGGACATGTATGGAAACTGCACACATCCAAGGTTTTACATACTTTGAATATTGTGTTCACAATTCCAGAGAGAAGTTTCATAACTGGCCTTTGTTTTATTTGTATATTTCTTTCTTTATTTTAGATTTTAGCCATTGAGTCCAGCAAAGAGACATTCTTTGAAGATTTTGTTCGCAATTCCAGAGCAAACTTTGAGAAGTGGAGAAGTTTCATAACTGGCCTCTGTGCTAAGGGTTTTTATTTGTTTGTTTGTTTCTTTTCTTTTTAAATCACAGCCATTGAGTTCAGCAAGGAGACGATGGAGAAGGCGGTGGTGGTGATGACACAGCTCAACAGTCTGGTCACCCAGTGCGATGCCTACGTTCAAGGTCGCTTCGACTGCCCCTACATCTCACAGCCGGAACTGTATGCCAAGTCAGTGTTTTACTGTTGATGGAGAAATAATTAGTATGATGGAGAAATAATTAGTATGATGGAGACATTATTGGTATGATGAGATGACCAAAGAAATCTGTAGCAAAGGTCAGTGTTTTTCTGTTGATGGAGACAGTATTGGTATGATGAGATGGCCCAAGAAATCTGTAGGAAAGGTCAGTGTTTTTTCTGTTGATGGAGACATTATTGGTATGATGAGATGGCCCAAGAAATCTGTAGCAAAGGTCAGGGGTTTTCTGTTGATGGAGACAGTATTGGTATGATGAGATGGCCCAAGAAATCTGTAGGAAAGGTCAGTGTTTTTCTGTTGATGGAGACAGTATTGGTATGATGAGATGGCCCAAAAAATTTGTAGGAAAGGTCAGTGTTTTTCTGTTGATGGAGACATTATTGGTATGATGAGATGGCCCAGGAAATCTGTAGGAAAGGTCAGTGTTTTCTGTTGATGGAGACAGTATTGGTATGATGAGATGGCCCAAGAAACCTGTAGAAAAGGAAACACTGTCAATGTTGTCGTTGTCATAGTTTTCTGGGCACAGTGCTGTCATGTCAGGTGGACACAACGCAGGCTTCCCTGGGTGGTGCAGGATTGCTCCCAGCTGGTTTGTTCGGCAGTCGAGGACAGTGCTTCTCTGGGTCCCACCCGCACTTTGGAGTGTATCTTTGTCTTGGAGAAAAGGGAGCACTGTCAGTGTTGTCATTGTCATTGTTTTCTAGACACAGTGCTGTCATGTCAGGTCTGCTGCCGAAAGAAAGAGTTATCTGAATGTGTGTTTGTGTGTGTGTGCGTGCGCACGCATGTGTGTGTGTTTGAGTAAGCGAGTATAGTGTGTACATGTGCCATCATAGATTATTTTTCAACATTTTCATAAATTTCTCTAAAAAATGAATAAGACATGAACAAAAATCTGGCCTATCAGATATACAGGTCTCTACAGTCCTGTAAGATTTGGTCCAGACCAAGATGACAGTGTGCCTCAGAGAACAGTACAACATTCATTGGAGGAGTGGAGGGTGAGTGAAGAGGGGGTATTGATTCAGTCAATGGACGTCAATAGAGTGGAAAGCCTCAACTGCCACCAAAGGGTTACTGAGACAATGAAGATCCGCTTGAACATCATCAGTTCTGGTGTGTCTGTGATAGATTTGGATACATGTTCAGAGATACATGATGGATTCAGGCAAACGCCCAGAGCCAGAAGGTGAACGACTATTTTACCATGGCCAAGGTCTGCCTTCTTCTGTGTGTCTTCTCTTTGTTTGTTTGTTTTGTTCATAAACGTGTCATTTCTCAGAATTTTGTGTAAGTCTGAACATGTGTATTTTGTTTGTTTTGCTGTAAAAGTATTATGTCCCAGAATTTTGTGTTGATGTGAAGATCTGTGTTTAAGAAGGGTGACGTATGTTGCAGGATCCACCAGACGAGGGAGGCGGCGGAGAAGGCCTTTGCCGATGATTTCAACACGCCGCGGGCCATGGAGGCGGTGCTGGGCCTGATGAAATACGTCAATCAGTTGATGAGTCACAAGATGGAGGTCAGGGAACTGCGCCATGGTGTGCACTGGAGATGTCTAACTGATGAATTTATACAAACATGCGCACATGCATGCATGCACACATGCACATGCATATACATACGCACACACACATAATGCACATACACATATACACATGGGCATGCATACACACACACGCACGCACGCACGCGAGTGAGCAAATGTGTATACACACACACACACACACACACACACACACACACACACACATACACGCGTGCGCACGCGCGCGTGTGCACACACACACACAACACACACACACACACACACACACACACACACACACACACACACACACACACACGCACGCACGCAGAGGCATACGCATACACACACACACGCACAACACACACACATGCACGCACGCGCGCGTGCGTGCATGCTTCATTAGAAGAGTCTGGAAAAGCCTGTTCTTAAGGTTTACTTACCTTGGACACCTCTTCTGGGCATGGAGTATTCAGTGCAGTACACATGTTTCAGAGCTGCCAAGGTCCTGAAAACACTAGAAGTAGTATTGTGACATTTTAAGTGTAACATTCCAAATTGAAGCATAGCACTAATAAGCCATACCACAAGTTAGACTGGGCACAAGACTGGGCACAAGACGGGGCACAAGACGGGGCACAAGACTGGGCACAAGACGGGGCACAAGACTGGGCACAAGACTGGGCAGCACTTTCAGCCGCTTTTCGCTTTGTGCATGACATGGTGGCGAACTAAAAAGACGGAAACCTCGCTAGTTATTGCCTGGTTTTGACTTGGTTGATGAAAAATCAAAATACCCTATAAGAAAGTCAGCCAATAAGGCGGCGAAATGACGATCGTGTTGACTGGGTTTTCTTCTGACTTTTCTTCCTCTCTGTACCGTTCCAGGCCGTTTTTTTTGTTTTTTTAACTCTTGACTTCCCATAAGAAACAGTGTGTTCTCAGTCCTCTAGCCCATAAGGATTGGCTAGAAATGAGCTAAAAATGAGTATGGTCATTAAAATAATTATATCTTTCTTGTTTGTTGATTGACTGCTTTGAAATTTGGAAGTTTTATGGAAGTGATGTTATTTTTTATACTGAAGCGGTCAGATGTACCCAAAAAAAAATTTTGAATGTCAGTATGGTGATTAATTACAGAATAATTAAAAAATGTCAGGTGTGTTCAATAAAGGTTGGAAAAATCAATGTGTGGTGTGTTTGTTAGTAAAACAATGCAGACAGACAGTCACACACATGACCATAGAAACAATACAAGTCAAAGAAAAATGTTAACTGACCTTTATGTAGTCTTGTAATGACGTAATAATAAATATACAGGTAAGAATCCAAGCACAGAAAATATTTGCACAGTTCCTTGTACAGTATTTTGCACAGTTCTGTTCACAAAGTCACAGTATAACCACAGAAATAAAAGTCACATGTGGTCAATGTTCATGTTCTGCACACAAGGAGTAGGATGATGAGCTTCATACTGCGTAATGACAGCATACACAGGTAAACACAGGTGGCGAATCTTCATCTGAAATTTCCGATTGTACGTCAGACAATCACTGGTGTGAACTGAACTAACTCCAGTTCCCACACTCACGTCACTCTGCTGATCATCTCCAAGCCCTAGCGCATGCTGGTTGCACAAATCTTCGATAAATTCATCGAAAACATCGTTGTCGATATGTTGGAAAGACGCCATCTTGACCAGAAAATCTTTGAAAAAAACCTTCGTTAACCCTCTGCCTACCGCATGACTTTGTGCTATATGACTATGAGAATACCATGCCAAGAGAGGTAACTCCGCAATACATACACACTTGCCATAAAGAAACCTCAATAGAAAATTTGTTTTTAACTTATCTATTCTGTAAAAATAATGAAAAAAATTCAAAGACATCACTCCATCCAAAACAGCCATTTCCCCCCACATATAGTGAACTGGTACACGAGGAAAAAAAAAACAAACGAACAGACTAACTGTACTTTGGTATTCTCAGTGCTAAAACAATTTTCCCTAAATTCACTGTACCCACAGAACATCATGGATTAGGAGCACAGAGTGATTTTCCAAGTCTAAACAAAGTACTGAAACCTTCAGGAACAAAATAAAGTCATTCTGTATGGTATGCACACTAAATAATCAACTTTTATTGTGAAGCAAAAAACAACCCAAACTTCAACAATTTTGTTAAACTGAAGGCAATCACATACAAGAAGATTTTGTCTTCTAAACACTGAGGGAAAAAATAACAAGAACAGATTACTGATACTGGGCTTTAGATTGATGGAATCAACAAAATGTGCTTTTGCACAAGTGCACTGACCAACCCCCCCCCCCCCCCCCCCCCCCCCCCCCCCCCCCCCCACACACACTGTGGTGATGATGTACCTCTTGTCCGGCTCCTCTTTGCATTTTGATAAACAGGCAGTTTTTATTTCAGGCCAGAGTTTATGTTCATCCTTTTCTGCTTGCTTTTGTGCAGCAAATAAATTTGTTTCTCGTTAAAAGTCTACCAAAATTCTTCTGAAATCAAAAAGCTAAAGGTGATGCTCCTACAGGCAAATCGTGGGACACACCCACTGACTGACCCGGTTTCCTGGCTATCAAAACAAGGGAAACTTTTGGGGGCTTCACTTCTTGTAGCCAACCACTCCAGTCAAGAATTAAAGTATCTCTAGCAAGTTTTGTTTTTTCGAATTTTCTTTTTTGGGGGGTCTGGGCCCAGCAGCAATGGGCTATTCGACATCGTCATTATCATCGCCTGAATCATTATGATTCCGGCCTCAAAATCAGTCAGCAGTCGATCTTTATTCATAACTAGGTCAAGATTGACGTCCGAATCGTCTTGCTTCAAATCTTCTTTAAGAGTGTAGCCCGCAAATACGCTCTCTTCATCAATATCACTTCAGAAAATGAATTCTGCAAGTTGCATAGTTACTTGATCCGCCATTTTCCCAGAAAATCTTCGCGAAAAAAAGCCGAACTTTGAAAATTCACAGCAGCGAAACTACTCCACCAAAACTCATGCAACAAAAACCAAAATGGCGTCCAGAAACGGAAGTAACCCGGGAAAACTCTTCTGTCGCAATTGCATTCTGGGATATGCGATGGTGAAAGCGAAAGTCGTTGACCCGTATTCAGCGGTCGATCTCGGTCGATCCGGTATTCAGAAGGAGGAAATCTCGCGGTCGATCTCGGTCGATCCGGTAGGCATTGGGTTAAAAAACTTCTTCAAAATCGCAATGTAAACAGCTAGGCTGAAAACCGCGGGCAGAAGGTGGAAGGCGAATGCTTTCCGGATGTCGTTAAACCTTCCTCTCTGCATTAGAGAGTTCTCGCTTCCATAACAACGGCTCCAAATAAGGCATGTCGGTTGTTGTGGTGTGGTGCGGTTTGGGACTGTGCGGCAGTTGCGGAACGGTGCGGTATGGGAAGTCAAGAGTTAATGAAAGAAGTCAACAGTCTAAATATCTGCACTGTCTTGTTCTTTTAAACTGCCATTAAGTCTGTAAAGCAGTCCTCTTTTTTTTCTTTTTTTTAATCTTTGTTTTTGGTGTATCATTTTGACACCAAGTGTAGCATTGTCAATGAAATCGTAGCATTCTACACGAAAAATGTAGCACTTCACATCTCTGGAGCTTCAGTGGACCGACAGAAGTAAACATAGCAAAGGAAAGAAACAGCGGATGAAAAAACTTGCTGTAACTGATGAATGTTGTTGTTGTTGTTGTCGTACCCGGCTAAAAAGACTCCAGGGATCATCCAAACAGCCGAAGTACTTGAACACTATGGTACAAATGCATCAGCTGGGGATGAGAACATTTACGTGTGTGACCGTTTTTGATTACCCCGCCACATGGGCAGCCACACTCCGACTTCGGGGATACTGATGAAATTGAAATGATAAAGTAAATGAATTAAAAACAAATTTTACTTTTGTAACAATATATTGAAGAGTTTTGTTGTTGTTTGGTTGGTGGGGTTTTTTTTTTTTTTTTTTTGTGCAATGCATCAGATTGGAGACATATGAATGGGGAAAAAAAGTTAGTTTGGTTTCTGTATGTATAAAAATTTGCATGTGAGTAAAGTACATGTACATAAGCGCACACATGTGTGTACGAGTGCCTGTACATATGATGTGTGTGGTTGTACAAGATTATTTGTAATGCGTGTATGTTCTGCAGATGTGTAGTGTGTGTGTGTGTGAATATTTGTGTGTGTGTGTGTGTGTGTGTAGGTGAATATTTGTGTGTGTGTATGTGTGTGTGTGAAAATGTTGTGTGTGTGAGATTGTTTCAAATGTTATGGAAGACAGAATTGACATACGTTGTTGTCCACCAGCCCTCCGGAGTTCCCAGAAGCTCCACAGCGGTGGTGGCTGCCTCTGTCTACATCCGCCGCGTGCTGAAACACTGGACTGGACCTGGGCCGTAAAAGGTAATCCACCCGCTGGTGACTTCATCCTGTGGGTACCAATCTGTCTGAAAAGGGTAATCCACCTGCTGCTGACTTCATCCTGGGGGTACCAATCTGCCTGAAAAAGGTAATCCACCTGCTGCTGACCTCATCCTGTGGGTACCAATCTGCCTGAAAAAGGTAATCCACCTGCTGTTGATTTCTCCTGTGGGTACCAATCTGCCTGAAAACAGGAAGTCCACTTGCTGTTCATTTCATCCTATGGGTACCAATCCGCCTGAAAAAAGGTTGATCCACCAGCTGTCGACTTCATCCTGTGGGTACCAATGTGCCTGAAAAAGGTAATCCACCTGCGCCTGACTTCATCCTGGGGGTATCAATCCGCCTGAAAAAGGTAATCCACCTGCTGCTGACTTCATCCTGGGGGTATCAATCTGCCTGAAAAAGGTAATCCACCTGCTGCTGACTTCATCCGGGGGTATCAATCCGCCTGAAAAAGGTAATCCACCTGCTGCTGACTTCATCCTGGGGGTATCAATCCGCCTGAAAAAGGTAATCCACCTGCTGCTGACTTCATCCTGGGGGTATCAATCCGCCTGAAAAAGGTATCCACCTGCTGCTGACTTCATCCTGGGGTATCAATCCGCCTGAAAAAGGTAATCCACCTGCTGCTGACTTCATCCTGGGGGTATCAATCTGCCTGAAAAAGGTAATCCACCTGCTGCTGACTTCATCCTGGGGGTATCAATCCGCCTGAAAAAGGTAATCACCTGCTGCTGACTTCATCCTGGGGGTATCAATCTGCCTGAAAAAGGTAATCCACCTGCTGCTGACTTCATCCTGGGGGTATCAATCTGCCTGAAAAAGGTAATCCACCTGCTCTGACTTCATCCTGGGGGTATCAATCTGCCTGAAAAGGTAATCCACCTGCTGCTGACTTCATCCTGTGGGTATCAGTCTGCCTGAACCCGTGACCAGTTAACCTGTCAAGGTGATCCTCCATGTCACTCCCACATGATTTACTTGGGAAGGCTTGAATGTTGAGACCGGACATCTACCGCCATCCTGCTTAAATCAAAAGTGGCTGCCCGTTTGCAGAGTGCTTTGATTCTAGCAAAAAAAACACACACAGAGGAATAAAAAGAAATTTTGATGGTGTGTTGACTGTGGACGATGGGTGATGATAACAGGAGACTGTCCAATTTGAAGTAAAAAGATGACAATGCGCAGTGGAGATATTCAGGCACTAGGTGCTGCTCAGTTGTTCATCATGGCTTAGACAACAGTGTGGACTGTAAGGATGTGTTCTTCGGACTCATCGCAGCGGTGTGCATCAACAGAGATGTAGGGTTGACGTCTGTGTTGTGGACTGATTACCAGATTGTCAGATGTGTATGATGGACCGCATCATCAGCAGCTTTTTCTGCCCTGACCGGCTCCTACCCAGAATTGGGTTTGCTGTGGGCTCAGTTGTGAAGTCTGGGACCACACAGCCAAGTTGGCCAGAGTTGCTCAGATTTTCTGACCAACACTGTAGGTGTCTGTATCTCTCAGGCCTGGTTGACTCCAAGTACACTGTAAAAGGAGTGTAGGGTACAGCCTTGTCATGCTGTCTCAAACCCTGAATGGAAATCTGCAGCATCATTCTCATTGTCATCGTTTAGTATTGGAAAAAAAAAATTCTGTTGCCGTTCATGCCATGCAACATGATATTCACAGTTTCGATCACCCCTCCATGTCCATGTCCTTGATTTGGTTCTGTCAGAGTCACCCGTCCCAACAAATTCATATTACTGTCGTTGGATGGATGAGGTGGCCGTCTCTGGAGGGAGAGCTCATGCACGCCGTCTCCATGACTAAGGAAATTGTTGTTGTGAGCATGGGGCTTAGTAGGTTCAGAACAGGCACCACTGAACACCACTGAAGTGACTCGGCAGCAGTGCAGTGTCTCCTCTGGTGGGTTGCCTCTTGACGACATGACATTGACTACTCCCCTCGGATTGTTGGGGGGCCTGTGGCAGGATGGGCAAGAAGGATTAGTGTAAACACAATGCCACTGAGGTAGCACAGAAGATAAGTCGGGGAAAAAAATAGAAGAAAGAAGAAACATCAACAACACACAGATACTTAGGCGCAGGAAATTGCATCCACTTTCAGAAGTTTGATTTTTTTTTTTACAGAAAATTTGTTGTAATTTGGAATTGCAAGATTTTATCAGCAATATTGTTTAAAAACAGCTCCTTAGTTTCGTAATATACACAAATTCATCTAGCGATCTAAAAAGAATTTAATTGGTATTACTTGTTTGCTATTCTACATGGAGAAAGAACTGGTAGCTAAAAATGTTCCATAATTGTTAGTGAAACTGTTGACTTGTCTTCAGAATGAGTATACCAGTCTCGTGTATTTCTATTACTGAAACTGTTGACTGTCGTCAGATAGGGTATACCAGTCCTCATGTAGTTTCCCGTTACTGAAACTGTTGACTATCTTCAGAATGGTATACCAGTCCTCGTGTAGTTTCTATTACTGAAACTGTTGACTGTCTTCAGAATGGGTATACCAGTCCTCATGTAGGGTTCTGTTGCTGAAACTGTTGACTGTCTTCAGAAAGGGTATACCAGTCCTCATGTAGTTTCTATTACTGAAACTGTTGACCGTCTTCAGAATGGGTATACCAGTCCTCATGTAGATTCTGTTGCTGAAACTGTTGACTGTCTTCAGAATGGGTATACCAGTCCTCATGTAGGTTCAGCCACAGGGTTTACATGACAGATGGTGCTGTCTTGGGCTTTCCCAGTTATCTCTCACCCTCTCACCCCCCCCCCCCTCCCTTCCCAAATTAAATTTATTTGTGATCCGAGACCCAGCCTAACTGAAGGTTGTTTCTAAGCCATTAATAAACAAGATTTCAGCATTTTCTCAGGATCCTGGGGTTGTCCTTTTTCCAGTTCGAACACAGAATCATTTTGCACAGAAAGTGTAGTAAGTACAATGGCCACCTGTTGCAAAATTGAAGATCATGTGGGAGAGGGTTTGTTTGTTTGTTTGTTTTTTGTGCATGTCAGCTTTTTAAACAAGCAATGATGTCACAAAGAGATCGTCTCAGAAAATCAGGCCAACTGGAAAACAATGGATACAGATCATGATGTGTTTATTGTATAGCTTTTGAAACACGCTCAACAGAAGATGGATTCTTTGTCTTCCTCAAATCAAAAAAAAAGAAAAAGAAAAGCTAGCAAACAAAGGTTTTCATTCAACGCCCATGTTGCACAGTATATGGGAAGATAAGTGATTGCTCATTCTTCGTTTTCGTTGTCCTGAATATTGTTTATCTTGCCAGAAGATCTTAGAAGTCAGAACGCCTCGCGTTTTGTCTCGTAATTTGTTTGACCTTGTTCTTTGTGGACTTACTTAAAGTTATTCTTAAAATTTGTTTCTCAAGAAGATGTTAAGCGTTCCATGCTTGGAGAAAAAAAAATAGAGCGTAGAAAGCCTTTTCAAAGGTTACATCAGAATCCACTGAAACTGGTTTGGTAGATGGCCCACAGAGGAAGTTTCCTTCCCACGGTACTGACTGGTTCACAGTGAAAGTTCAACGTGTCTGTTAGTGTGTTGCAATGTTAGCTTCAGATACATAGATTAAACTAGGTTAAGGAAAAAAGAGAAAAAAGAATAGCAAGCACAAAAGGAATGGTGCTTGATATGATTAATTCTTTTGTTGTTGTTGTTTTTTTGTTATGCAGACGGAGGAAGACACAGATGCGCAGAGGCAGTTTCAGTTCGTCATGAACTCCATGACAGGCTTTCGGTCACGAGTTCGCAACTTTGCTTGGACTCCGAACATTTGGGACAAGTTTTGGGTGAGTCACTCTTTGTGTGTGTATTTTTTTTTCTGGTTGCATTGTTGCAAGTGCTGAAATGTGCAGTGCCTTGGTGAGCTACTTATGTACAGATGTGTTTGAGTTTGTTTAGCATGACAAATTGCGGCGACCCCTCAACTCTTTGTACACGTCCATCTTTTTCTCTGTAACTCTCCCCCAACCCCCCCCCCCCCCCCCCCACCCCCCCACACACACACACAGTCAGACGTGCTCACACACAACCAATGCACACAACAGCTACGCTGGGTTTATTGAATGTTGACATGCATTTGTTAGAACGCTGTAATTTATAGCAACAACAACAACAGAAAAAGGCAAAGTTTATGTATGCCATTTTGACTCTAAAGCCCTTCTCATCAGCCATTTTGAAAAGTTACTGTTATCTGAAATCTAGTAGTGAAATGTCAGCTTTTGTTTTACAAATAAGCTGTTTAGAAGGTTTACATTGCTTTGAAGATATTTCAGACAGTAAAAAATGTGCTGGGATCTTTATGAAAATAAATGGAGTTTATGAACAACAAAAAAAGATTGAAGTTTAACAGTAAACAAATTCTGATTTTTGTTTCAAAATCCTGAAATCCTATATCTTGAATACTGAATTCTTGTGTAAACAGCGAACAAGTGGGATGTGGTCAAAGTAAGTTTGTGACCCCAAGGTTTAATTATAATGGCACCATTAGTCAGTGTGGGTTCACCACCTAAATGTCAAATCGGCTGTAACGCATATTTCGCTCTATCTTAAACAGGTCCAGATAAAAGTTTTCATGTTTAGACCCCAGTTTGGGACAAAGGCATGTACACAATATAAAGAACAGCCAGCTGAATAGAGCGTGTGCAATAGCCCATGATTGCTGTTCTTTTAAGTGTCTCTATTTCTTTTTTTCATAAATGAAACAAATGAAGTCATAACGATGCTGTGATTTTTTTTATCCCCTATCAACGCATGGCTTTTGCAGCTTGTTATAAATTGTGATCCCAGAATGATTTTCATGAACGCTCCAAGGGAGCCGGAATAGCTCAGTTGGTAGAGTGCCGGACTCGTAATCTTGGTGATCCTGGGGTTGCGGGTTCGAATCTCCGCTGGGGCGTTTCGGTACAGGGGGATTTTTCCCTTGGAGTTAACATTGGTTCTTACTCCATTCTCCATACAGTCCTTCGAATGAGACTATAAATCGAGGTTCCGTCTGTGAACGCTCACATATCTTACACGTAAAATCTCATCACCACTTTCGGAAGGGTAGGGCCAGTTTGGCCGTTGGTATGGATGGCACGTTACACATAGCATGCACCCTGCGTGAGAAATGGGAAAGAATGAAGGAAGTAAGGAAACTGAGTGAACGATATTGAACATATTGACTGGGTGACACAGGAAACGACTGAATGAAGCGCCAGCTGGCAGCTCTTCAGTCGGCACTACCCAGGTAGGCAGCCCATGGTGTAAACAAGTGTTGATAGTAAAGCACTTAGAGCTTGGTGTCTAGCGAGAATAGGCGCTATATAAGTATTCATTTTTGTTATTATATTAAATTAGAGGGCTGTTCTTCATGTTTTTACCTGTTTACTTATCATCCATAGTTTATCATTGTTGTGCAGACAAACACAGCCCTGTTCCAACAGAGAATGTGAGCAGTCTACGGAAGGACCTGTACTCTCCTCTTCTTGACGCCTGTGATGACGTTCGTGAGCAGCTGGCCTCCGCAAACATCCAGATTAAGGTTTTTCTTCTTTTTTTTTTCCCCCCACCTGTCATGTTAGAGCTAGAACCAGTGCGTGTTTAAATGCTCAGATCTTTCATGGTGACCTGGCTTGGTTGTTTCCTTAAAAACTGAACACCTCTAAGCTCCTCTCTCTCTGTCTGCCCTGTATTGTTTGCCAGTGTATGTATCTCATTTTAAAAAGAATTATTATTAAGGAGACTGCCAAACAACAGGGACAAAGAGTGTCTTGTGGTTTGTTTGTCCCTGTAGTTTGGCAGTCTCAGTAATGATTCTTTTAAAGATTTGTTTCAGTTTCTGCCTTTGGTCACCTCCCATTGAAACTAGTGTGTGTGTTTGTCAGTATGATCAGGGATGAAAACTCCTCCGCCGTTCTCCGCCGTTATTTTTTCGCATCTCCGCCGAAAGAAAAAGTCTCCGCCGAAAAATTATTCGAAGAGTGAAGCTCAGAAACGATCTCAACTTGTCTGCACAGCGAATTTCTTCTCTGTCGGTAATGTTCTCAAACGGCGTAGTTCTCATTCTGCTTCCTTCTAGTATCATTTCTCATCATGGCGTCGATTCACAGCGAGAGTTTGTCGCCAGTGAGTGGAAACAAAACGGGAAAAAAAAGAAAGAAGTATGTGAACCACTAGAAGACCGAGTGGCTGCAGAAGGACGTGTGTGACCGCGAGTCGCGGATGTAATAAGAAAACATGACAAAGACGGCGAATTTGAAGTGTTTTGCGAGCCTTGCCAAAAACGTGTCTACTTTGGTAGTCGTGGCTTTGTGGCAATCAGAGATCACATCGAGCGTCCCAGTCACCAACAGAAAATGTGTGTGTTTCCCACACCATTACAGCATGTTTTCAGATCATTGGGTATGCAACAATCTACGTTTCATTTCCAATGATAGTTTGACTCCTACTCTGATTTTTCTACAAGTTCCATTTCGATGGTAGTGTTGATTCTGACTCTGATTTACTTAATATGAAAAATGAGTTCTTTGAAGTCCTTTTTTACAAAAAAAAAAATGATAAGCACTCAAGCTTTCGGGTCTTAGACCCTTCATCAGGAAACACTAAACAGTAAACACAAGGGAAAAACAGGATAACAAAACAACGGAGGAAAAAACAACAACTTCGAACCCACTGGAGAGATGAGGAATTGAGTACTTCCACTCGTAGAGTCTTCAAAGCAAGGGAAAAAACGTCAAAGTGACAAAAAGAATATAAAAGAACAAATGACATCAAAATAAACTGATGTCACAACGGTATTGTGTAACACTTTTCCCCAGGTATAATGCAAACGTTTGCTACATGTGTTAGGTGTCTGCTAACAGCCCCTCTATGAAATCCTTTTCCACCAGCCCACTCCCCCCACTACCTATATACTTCCTCTACTCCTCCTCCTTCTCCCTCAACCCCCACCCTCACCCCACAACACACACACCCCACACACTTCGCCCCCTCCCCCCCCCACCCCAGTCCCCTACCCCACCTCACACACACACACAACCCCCCCCACACACACACAAGCACCCCCCCCCCCCAAACACACACACTTGTCAAGGTGGGGGGGGGGGATATGATAAGTTGTAAGGGGGGGGGGGTTGTGTGTGGTGTACTGTTGTGACATCAGTTTGTTTTGATGTCATTTGTTCTTTTTTTGTGTTTAGTGTTTCCTGACGAAGGGTCTAAGGCCCAAAAGCTTGAGTGTTTTTTTTTTAAAAGGACTTCAAAGTAATCATTTTTCATATTGTGTTTATTGAAGTCCAGCAGTCGTTTTCATACATCTGATTTACTTAGTTTGATTTCCCACTCTGATTTACTTATCTACAGGCCTTATTCTTTATGTCCTGAAAGCACTGTTTGTCAAATTTTCTTTAGCTACAGTTCTGAGGATTCATCATACTAAATGTTTGCTTTGTCTCAATTGACATAGTTTCTTTCCACATCAGTCTCAGTCTTCATGGTGTTGAAAGCTGTTCTATAGAATGAGTTGTTTAGAAGCAAGAAAGTGATTTCTAAAGATTTTTATGCCTTATTTAATACAAAATATGCTTCAGCTTCAGGGGGGCGCTGCCCCCTGACCCCCGCCGGGCTGTTGCCCATGGTGACCCCCCCCCCCCCCCCCCCCCCCCCTCCCGATCCCCGCCAATCTCCTCTTTTTTTTAAAACTGTTTTCATCCCTGATGATTGTGTGGAATCTTTTTGTTATGTTCCTGTGTACCTTCAGAAAGTGTCACTTGACTGTCAGACTCCAGTCCCACAGGAAGGCAGGGCCTTCACCGCAGATCTCTGGCAGGATGGATCGGGGGCTGTCTGTGCTGCCTTCCCCCAGGACGTTCAGGCTGAGTTCAGCCCTTTCCCTGGGTCCTCTGCCGTGTGGTTACTGGTCGTCCTCTTCTTGGTTTTCCCTGGAGATTCCTGTGCAGTGTCTGTCGTGTGATGCTGTGTGGACCTCTGCTCAAGGGGTGGTCAGTCATCTTCCAGTTTCGGGACTTGATGGACTCGTACTAGTCTCTGGTTGGCTCTGGGCCGTAGTTCTTCATTAGTGCAGAGCTGTCAACCATCCCGCCTTTGGTGGAATCTGTTACGTTCAAACGCACATCATTCGGCTCGACGTCAGAAAATTCTGCTCATAGAAAAAAGAAACGTTTGGTTGTTTGGAAAGTTTGCACATCTGCCATTCATATAGCCAAGGAGCTGTTTGGAAATTTACTTCCGGATCAACTTCTTCCGCTGCCACCTTGTTGAAACTACTTGCTGGACTGATTAACCCTGTGACAGAAAAGAAGAAAAAGAAATGAGAACAGAAGTGCAGATTCAGGCTGCTTTCTGCTGTCATGATGGGAGTGCTGCTGATCCCAGTCAGCAGTTTGGCCTGTGGAAGTGTTCAGCCTTGTCAGGAAGAATCTTACAGATTTTCATCCCTCCTTGGGTCAAGACACTACATAGGCACTGATCATCCTGAAGTGCAAAGATGACCCAAGTCATAAGATGAAACTTAGTGACAGCGTGCTTTAAAAATATGAAAGAGCAACAATGTACTGGCTGAGACAGTGATTCCATGAAAGCACTCGACAAAAGGAAGGGAAATGAAGTGTCTGGAATGTTGTCAGTTTGTTTGGGGTGCCATAGCGTATGCATTCCTCTCAACTGTCAGAAGTTTCTGTCAGTTTTCAGAAAGATTCCTCTCAAGTCTCTTCAGAGGATGGCCGCTCTGTTAGTGATGTTTTCTGACCATTTGATAGGCAGCACTTGTCACAGGCAGCCACATAGTCTGTGAGCCTTGCAGCAGAAGAGACTTGACACTGGTGTGGAACCATCTCAGTTTGGTGGAGACCTAGATATCCGCATTCTTAAAGATGGATTCAAGGACAACAAACAGGTGTTCTTCTGGGTGAATGTGCTGATATCTTCTGTACAGTGTTCTCTGAGGTGAATGTGTTGAGGTCTTCTGTACAGTGTTCTCTGAGGTGAATGTGCTGACGTCTTCTGTACAGTGTTCTCTGAGGTGAATGTGTTGAGGTCTTCTGTACAGTGTTCTTCGTGGTGAATGTGTTGACGTCTTCTGTACAGTGTTCTCTGAGGTGAATGTGCTGACGTCTTCTGTACAGTGTTCTCTGAGGTGAATGTGTTGACGTCTTCTGTACAGTGTTCTCTGAGGTGAATGTGTTGACGTCTTCTGTACAGTGTTCTCTGAGGTGAATGTGTTGACGTCTTCTGTACAGTGTTCTCCGGGATGAACATGCTGACGTCTTCTGTACAGTGTTCTCTGAGGTGAATGTGTTGACGTCTTCTGTACAGTGTTCTCTGAGGTGAATGTGTTGACGTCTTCTGTACAGTGTTCTCTGAGGTGAATGTGCTGATGTCTTCTGTACAATGTTCTCCAGGGTGAATGTGCTGAGGTCTTCTGTACAGTGTTCTCCGGGATGAACATGCTGACGTCTTCTGTACAGTGTTCTCCGAGGTGAATGTGTTGACGTCTTCTGTACAGTGTTCTCTGAGGTGAATGTGTTGACGTCTTCTGTACAGTGTTCTCCGGGATGAACATGCTGACGTCTTCTGTACAGTGTTCTCCAGGGTGAATGTGCTGACGTCTTCTGTACAGTGTTCTCCGAGGTGAATGTGTTGACGTCTTCTGTACAGTGTTCTCTGAGGTGAATGTGCTGATGTCTTCTGTACAATGTTCTCCAGGGTGACTGTGCTGAGGTCTTCTGTACAGTGTTCTCCGGGATGAACATGCTGACGTCTTCTGTACAGTGTTCTCCGAGGTGAATGTGTTGACGTCTTCTGTACAGTGTTCTCCAGGGTGAATGTGTTGATGTCTTCTGTACAATGTTCTCCAGGGTGAATGTGCTGAGGTCTTCTGTACAATGTTCTTCAGGGTGAATGTGCTGACGTCTTCTGTACAGTGTTCTTCAGGGTGAATGTGCTGACGTCTTCTGTACAGTGTTCTCTGTGGTGAATGTGCTGATATCTTCTGTACAGTGTTCTCTGTGGTGAATGTGCTGACATCTTCTGTACAGTGTTGTCTTCTGTACAGTGTTCTCTGAGGTGAATGTGCTGACATCTTCTGTACAGTGTTCTCTGAGGTGAATGTGCTGACATCTTCTGTACAGTGTTCTCTGTGGTGAATGTGCTGACATATTCTGTACAGTGTTCTCTGTGGTGAATGTGCTGACATCTTCTGTACAGCGTTCTCCAGGGTGAATGTGTTGATGTCTTCTGTACAGCGTTCTCCAGGGTGAATGTGTAGAGGTCTTCTGTACAGTGTTCTCCAGGGTGAATGTGTTGACGTCTTCTGTACAATGTTCTCCAGGGTGAATGTGCTGACGTCTTCTGTACAGTGTTCTCTGAGGTGAATGTGTTGACGTCTTCTGTACAGTGTTCTCCGAGGTGAATGTGTTGACGTCTTCTGTACAGTGTTCTCCGAGGTGAATGTGTTGACGTCTTCTGTACAGTGTTCTCCGAGGTGAATGTGTTGACGTCTTCTGTACAGTGTTCTTTGAGGTGAATGTGTTGACGTCTTCTGTACAATGTTCTCCAGGGTGAATGTGCTGATGTCTTCTGTACAATGTTCTCCGAGGTGAATGTGCTGATGTCTTCTGTACAGTGTTCTCCGAGGTGAATGTGTTGACGTCTTCTGTACAGTGTTCTCTGAGGTGAATGTGTTGACGTCTTCTGTACAATGTTCTCCAGGGTGAATGTGCTGATGTCTTCTGTACAATGTTCTCCAGGGTGAATGTGCTGATGTCTTCTGTACAGTGTTCTCCGGGATGAACTTGCTGACGTCTTCTGTACAGTGTTCTCCGGGATGAACTTGCTGACGTCTTCTGTACCGTGTTCTCCGGGGTTGTCTCATTCGTGTTGATTCTCCTGGCCATGGTGTTCTCAGCATTGATCCCCATCGCCCTGTGTTCATTGCTGTTGATCGGCGGCTCTGTGTCTTCTCTTGGTTGTGATGAAAGCAGTGTGACAGCAGCCTAATGATATTGACAGAGTTGAGGTCTTCCAGTTTCTGTGTTAAAGACTCTTGGTTCACTGGTGCTTTCATGACTCACTCTGGAGAGAAGATCAGGGGAGACAACAAACGTACTTTTCAAATTCCTCTATCAGTGCTGAAAGGCTGTAACTCGCTGATATGCTGGAGTTGTGAATGGCAGTCTGTTGTATTTTCGTCGAGCTGTTGTATGATCTGTACAAGTTTGACAGGTACACTGTAATGTCGTGTTATCTTTTAGGCGACAGCTGTATCTTACAGTGTAACAGGTGCACGAGTGTAAAGCCAGTGTTGATAGTGCATGTTTGTATGTGTATGCATGTGCACACACATCCCTATGGAATTTTTGTGCCATGTTTTATTCTTAACTCCAAACATAAAACTTTTTGAATTTTTGACTACCCCTTATCGTTAGTAGTTGTTGAATTTTTTTCTTTAAGAGCGAATCATGTCATCAATTTTAGAATTGCTTTTCTTTGTTTTCATTGTCCTGAATCTTGTTTATCTTGCCTGAAAAAGACCTAAGAGGTTGAAACGTGTCATGTTTTGTCTAGTTTTTTTTTTCCTGTGTATGCAGGCTGATACTCCTGTGGACATTCCTTGTATTGACAGGCAAGGATTAATCCCATCTACCCTACAAAGGGAATGGAGTTTTGTGTGTACAACCATTTTTTATCCCGCCATTAAGGCTGCCATACTCAAACTTCGGGGAAGGCGCATGCTATGTGTAATGTGTCATCCATACCAACGGCCAAACTGGCCTCCTCTTCTGAAAGTTGGTGATGGGATTTTACGTGTATGCAAGATGATGTGCATGCGTTCACACACAGAATCTCGGTTTTGAGTCTCATTCGAAGGACTGTATGTGAAATGGAGTCAGAACCAATATTAACTCCAAGGAAAAGATCCCCCTGTACGGAAATGGCCTGGCAGAGATTCGAACCCACAACCCCAGGATCACCAAGATTACGAGTCCAGCGCTTTACCACTGAGCTGTTCCGGACCCCTAGTAATTTGTCCCTGTTATCCACTTGCTTTAAATTCCTTTTAAAATTTGTTACAATTTCCGCCAGCAGTCACGTCACTTTGAAACTAAATTTAAGAGCAAAAGACGTAAAGTATTTCTGATTCTATTTGCCATGAACATGAGAAGCAGAGATGACCTTTCTGTCCATGTGGTGTGTGTGTGGTGCAGGACATAAGGAAACAGTCCACCTGGAACGTGGAGGACCGCAAGAGAAGCAGCACCCTGACGCCGCTCAAAACCGCTCAGACAGGGTAACACAGAGCATGGCTGTGGGGCCTGAGAATGGATTAGACACAAGAATCGGTTGAAAAAAACGTTTTCAGTGACCCCTTCCCTGCGTTTCATGCAGTGACATGGAACAGGGAGGGTGTGTGGGCGTGTTGATGCTTGCACATGTATGGATGCACACTCGAGAGCGTGTGTGTGGAGGTACGAGCGTGCATGTGTGTGAGCACACAATACTGTTTTTTTGGCTTTTTTTTTAATGTTTTCAATCAACAAAATTGATTGATTGTGAAGTTGATCTCGTGTTTTGAAGGACAAATTTTGAATTGCACGTCGCTTATGTAAATGTAGTTCTGAACAATATTCTTTTTGCTACTGAAGTAACCTGCATTCATTGTAAGTGTGTCATCCAGTTGCTGTCTGCCACCCAGCTAAAACAGCCCACTTTTGCCCACTGTGCTGGAACGTGAATTTCCCCAGTGACAGTGTCTGTACGTCTGTGTGTGTGCATGTTGCCTGACTGTCCTGGACTGTGAATTTCCCCAGTGACAGTGTCTGTACGTCTGTGTGTGTGCATGTTGCCTGACTGTTCTGGTGGCAGCTGATTGGTCAGGAACAGTATGAAGCCGCCAATGCTTTGACAGATGTAAGAACGACTTTGACATTCGTCTTTCCTAGATCAGGCAGTAGGGTATGTGAGTCATCAGAAGTAGTTGCTGTGTTGTGGTAAGAGTCTTGCCGGATTAGTGTGTTGGATCGAGGGTTAGTGTGTTGGATCGAGGGTTAGTGTGTTGGACTGAGGGTTAGTGTGTTGGACTGAGGGTTAGTGTGTTGGACTGAGGGTAGTGTGTTGGACTGAGGGTTAGTGGTTGGACTGAGACTGTTTATCATAGTTTAGAAGCCAGGGTAGCTCAGGTGGCTCAACCCTTTAACTGTCTTGGAGACTTTATGCCAGGTTTTGACCTTTCAGGTGTGGTTTGCTGCTGAAGACAGTTTCAACACTTGTTTCGAGTAAAAGAAATAAGAAGATTAGTTGATTTCTGTTCATATTATGTACACGTATCACTGATTATAAAAGAGTAATACTGTCTGTAGGATATCATAAATGTTAATGCATTTAGAAAAGAAAATTCTCTCAGTCCTTTTGCTTTTGCCTCCCGCTTCCCTCCCCTGTCCTCTGACAAGACCTTGGTGATCTGTTACCAGTAAGCAGAGAAAGTGATGGTGATGTTACACTGCTGAACTTCAGGTGTTTCTAAGTCATTATGTCTGGCATCGTGCTAAGCTGCATAGTCAGTGTTCACAGATACTGTCATCATGAGGCCAATTTTCCTGTTTGGATATCGGTTTGATATTGTCGGGGTGTACTATACTTTTTTTTTTTTTTTTTACAAGGAGAGGATATTGCTGGTTATAGAATTGAAAATGTGATAGAATAAAACTGTTCCATAAAAATGATTGTGTACGTGCCTTTGGATACATGTGTGGAGAGGGTATGAAAGTGTCTAATTGTAAAGGTGTGATCAATTTATGAAGTAGCATGACCAAAAGTATGTTGACTTGTGATTTTTTCTTTTCTGGGTTTTCTTTTCTTTTTCTTTTTTTGAATAACCAAAGTGACATAATCCTGAAATAGTTTGACTAAGAAAAAATGTTTTAACATTCGGTTACCTTTGATAATAAATCTGACATTCCTGTTTATTCAGTTTTTGTCAGTGTTATGTATCTTGCCGTTTATAAAATGATTTGACTTTGTGTGTGTGGTTTTTGGCATACAAGCTCGCCAAAAATCTGGTTTGATAAGTTTGAGAGTTTGTTTCACTCATTGAAATGCGTTCTACAGTGTATTTCTCAAGCCCTTTTTTCTAACTTTTAACAACAAACTGTTTGAAGTATACTGTACTGATCTTCCTTGGAAATCAGAGAAATAAATGTTGGCAAAAGGAAAAGGTGACCAAAGTGATCTTTCTTTTTGAATGTGAGAACACTAAATCCAAGTCCTGTACATTTGGAATGCTGTAATGTGTAAACTGAGTGTCTGCAAATTTGTGTGTATGCTAATACATGTGTGTATTAGGTGTGTGTGTGTGTATCTTTTCTAACTACATTGTTGTTGCACCACTGCAGTGGCATTGTGTGATATGAAGTCTTAACGGAGCACATGTTGAAATGTACATTATTGTTTGTTCATCAAAGTTATCCATGATTAATTCTGATTCTGAATATCAGTTCATAGTATTTTTCAGATCAAGCATTTCTATACTTGTGTGTGTGCACTTTTTGTGGGTTGAGCTCTGTGCAAAAGCTTTATACCACAGACACCTTGTGTTCCTTCTAAAGAAGGATGTTACACTGTTTCCAGGTTTTCCTTACTGAATATTAAAATCAGTAATATGGTACTGTTATCTTGTCTGTGAACATCCAGTTGGATTGAGAGTTTTTGCTTTTTTTCCCCAAGACCTGTGATGTACAGGTGAACTCCTCGTTGTTGGGAACATGGCAACATTGTGCTGATCTGGGCAGATCTCATGGGAAGTGTTCTATGATGGTTTACATTTTGCTGATCTGGGCAGATTCATGGGAAATGTTCTATGATGGTTTACATTTTGTGATCTGGGCAGACCTCATGGGAAATGTTCTATGATGGTTTACATTTTGTGGACTGTTCTGATCCGTCACTTTCTGTGGAGAGTAAGGGAGGGAGGGGCAGGGAACAAGAACAAAAAGACACGTTTACAAATATTAATCCTCTGACTGCCCAATGACGGAGATTTCCGTCATACTTCTGTGTGCAGAGATGGCGCCTCATGACGGAAATATCCGTCATTGTCCTAGCTGGAATTTTGCTAGTCCCACCTTTAGACCAAGGAGTCCGACATACCCCAATCAGAAAGCTCGATATGTCTGCTTGAATTATTTTATAGCTATGAGCTCCAATCATGTCATGTAATGGTCTGTTCATCACCTTTGCATCACCCCCACCCCCACCCCCTCTTGATTGACACGCTTGTGAGAAGTCAAGTTCAACATGGCTGACGACGAACCTAACCTAGCACAGCCGAGTGAAAAGACGGCATAAATCGAAGTAGTGTCGTGATGTATGACCAGCAATGAGGGTGAAGTTCTAAAATTGATTGAGCATGAAGATTTTAGTGCTTTTTGTGACACTAACTTGTCAACGATTTGTATGATGAAGAACATGGTGAAGCCAAGTTGCTGAGAACGGGTGATGCAGGCCTTGGACACTGTCCATGTTAGTCGTCTTGATGTCAGCAGAGAGGAGAGAGCATGGCTGGAGGCAAAATATCAAAGTGTTGCTGACCTAGATTTTGAGCGAGGCACTGACCAGTCGAGTGGTTCAACCACAAAAGGGGGAAAAGAACAGATCTGCCACAGCCTCCGTCGTCTGCTGACATTGACTGGGCCTACAATGTGATCTGCTAACGGTGACTGGGCCCACAGCGTGATCTGCTAACATGACTGGGCCTACAGTGCGATAGATCTGCTAACGCTGACTGGGCCTACAGCGTGATCTGCTAACGCTGACTGGACCTACAGTGTGATCTGCTAACACTGACTGGGCCTACAGCGTGATCTCCCAACACTGACTGGGCCTACAGTGTGATCTGCTAACACTGACTGGGCCTACAGTGTGGGCAACACTAACACTGACTGGGCCTACAGTGTGATCTGCTAACGCTGACTGGGCCTACAGCGTGATCTGCTAACGCTGACTGGGCCTACAGTGTGGGCAACACTAACACTGACTGGGCCTACAGTGTGATCTGCTAACACTGACTGGGCCTAGAGTGTGATCTGCTAACGCTGACTGGGCCTACAGTGTGGGCAACACTAACGCTGACTGGGCCTACAGTGTGGGCAACACTAACACTGACTGGGCCTACAGTGTGAGCAACACTGACTGGGCCTACAGTGTGGTCAGCACTATCACTGAATGGGCCTACAGTGTGGGCAACACTAACACTGACTGGGCCTACAGTGTGATCAACCTAACACTGACTGGGCCTACAGTGTGGGCAACACTAACACTGACTGGGCCTACGTGTGGGCAACACTAACACTGACTGGGCCTACAGTGTGAGCAACACTAAAGCTGACTGGGCCTACAGTGTGGAATCACTAACACTGACTGGGCCTACAGTGTGATGGGCACACACTAACACTGACTGGGCCTACAGTGTGAGCAAACACTAACACTGACTGGGCCTACAGTGTGGGCAACACTAACACTGACTGGGCTACAGTGTGATCTGCTAACACTGACTGGGCCTACAGTGTGATCGCTAACTGACTGGGCCACAGTGTGGGCAACACTAACACTGACTGGGCTACAGTGTGATCATCTAACACTGACTGGGCCTACAGTGTGGCACACTAACACTGACTGGGCCTACAGTGTGATCGCTAACGCTGACTGGCCTACAGTGTGATCGCTAACGCTGACTGGGCCTACAGTGTGATCTGCTAACAAACACTGACTGGGCCTACAGTGTGATCTGCTAACGCTGACTGGGCCTACAGTGTGGGCAACAACTAACACTGACTGGCCTACAGTGTGATCTGCTAACGCTGACTGGGCCTACAGTGTGATCTGCTAACACTGACTGGGCCTACAGTGTGATTGCTAAACTGCTGACTGGGCCTACAGTGTGGGCAACACTAACACTGACTGGGCCTACAGTGTGATTGGCTAACGCTGACTAGGGCCTACAGTGTGAATCTGCTAACACTGACTGGGCCTACAGTGTGATCTGCTAAGCTGACTGGGCCTACAGTGTGATCTGCTAACCTGACTGGGCCTACAGTGTGGGCAAACACTAACACTGACTGGGCCCATACAGTGTGATCTGCAACGTGACTGGCTACAGTGCTGCTAACACTGACTGGGCCTACAGTGTGGGCAACACTAAACTGACTGGGCTACAGTGTGAGCAACACTAACACTGACTGGGCCTACAGTGTGGGCAACACTAACACTGACTGGGCCTACAGTGTGGGAACAACACTAACACCTGACTCAGTGTGACCTACAGTGACTGGGCTACAGCGACTAACACTGACTGGGCCTACAGTGTGGGCAACACTAACACTGGGCCTACAGTGTGGGCAACACTAACACTGACTGGGCTACAGTTGTGATCAACACTAACACTGACTGGGCCTACAGTGTGGGCAACACTAACACTGACTGGGCCTACAGTGTGGGCAACACTAACGCTGACTGGGCCTACAGTGTGATCTGCTAACGCTGACTGGGCCTACAGTGTGATCAACACTAACGCTGACTGGGCTACAGTGTGGGCAACACTAACTCTGACTGGGCCTACAGTGTGAGCAACACTAACACTGACTGGGCCTACAGTGTGATCACACTAACACTGACTGGGCCTACAGTGTGGACAACACTAACACTGACTGGGCCTACAGTGTGGGCAACACTAACACTGACTGGGCCTACAGTGTGGGCAACACTAACACTGACTGGGCCACAGTGTGGGCAACACTAACGCTGACTGGGCCTACAGTGTGGGCAACACTAACGCTGACTGGGCCTACAGTGTGGGCAACACTAAGACTGACTGGGCCTACAGTGTGGGCAACACTAACACTGACTGGGCCTACAGTGTGGGCAACACTAACACTGACTGGGCTACAGTGTGGGCAATCACTAACACTGACTGGGCCAACAGTGTGGGCAACACTAACGTTGACTGGGCCTACAGTGTGGGCAACACTAACGCTGACTGGGCCTACAGTGTGGGCAACACTAAGACTGACTGGGCCTACAGTGTGGGCAACACTAACACTGACTGGGCCTACAGTGTGGGCAACACTAACACTGATGGGCCTACACGTGTGGGACAACACTAACACTGACTGGGCTACAGTGTGGGCAACACTAACACTGACTGGGCCTACAGTGTGGGCAACCATGACTGGGCCTACAGTGTGGGCAACACTAACACTGACTGGGCTACAGTGTGGACAACACTAACACTGACTGGGCCTACAGTGTGGGCAACACTAACACTGACTGGGCCTACAGTGTGGGCAACACTGACTGGGCCTACAGTGTGAGCGTGTTGTGAGTGGCAGGCCTGGCACGCAGCAAGTGGAGGGAGAGGAAAGCTGGTTGAGGTGAGAGACTGATGGTCATTGTACCGTGTTTTGAACTGTGTACGCTGTTTTGCAGGGGCCAGGAAGGGATGGGACTGAAGACATTAGGCATGGCAAGGGGTGTTGCAGTGTGTCTGTGTGTGTGTACGTGTATGTGTGCATGTGTATGTGTATGTGTGTGTGTGTAATGTGAGTGAGTGAACAGTGCATTAACTTGTGTGTGTCTCAGAGAGTGCATGATGTGTGTGTGTGTGTGTGTGTGTGTGTGTGTGTGTGTGTGAGTGAACAGTGTATTAGCTTGTGAGTGTCTCAGAGAGTGCATGATTGTGTGTGCAAACAGTGTGTGTGTATGTGAAAGAGGCATATATCTTACAATAATCTCAACAGGTGTGAGCAGAGGAAGAGGCCGAGGAAGAGGAGTTCTGCGGGGATGAGGGAGAGGTGTGGTGCTGGATCATCCCTTGCACAACCAAACATGACCCAGCCAGACATGTCAACCTTCACAGAACTGGCCTCAAGACACCAGTTGAAGGGGAAAGGCCTGTAGCTCTCTGAGAGATACTAACAAGATCCAAGACTAGAGAACAAACTCTAGGCAACAAGTTTCAAGTATGCAAGAAACTACTGGAAGAGGAAGACGGTACACTAGAGGACAAGTGGAAGGAGATCAAGGAGGCAGTAACATCAACATGCCAGGAAGTGCTTGGTCACAACAAGCAGCAACACAAGGAATGGATCTGACAGACAGCCTATGCAAGATCCAACAGAGGAAAGAGAAGAAAGCGGCAATCAACAACAGCCGAACAAGTGCAGGGAAGGCCAAAGCACAAGCAGAACACACTGAAGCAAACAAACAAGCAAAGAAGAGCATCAGAACAGACAAGAGGAAGTCCTTGGAATGAGACTATAAACCAAGGTTCTTTGAATGAGACTATAAACTGAGGTTCCGTGTGTGAACGCACGCATAACATCTTGTACACACGTAAAATCCCATCACCAACTTTCGGAAAAGAAGGCCAGTTTGGCCGTTGGTATGGATGACACGTTATACATTGCATGCACCCTGCATGAGAAATGGAAAGAATGAAGAAAATTGAGAGAACAATATTGAATGATATGGACTGGATGACAATGCGAAACGACTGAATGAAGTGCTGGCTGGCAGCTCTTCAGTCGGCACTACCCAGGTACCCAGCCCGTTGTGTAAACGAGTGAGGATTGTAAAGCGCTTTTTGTAAAGCTTCATCTCTAGCCGAGAATAGACACTATATAAATATTCATTGTACTATAATAATGTAGATGACCTTGCAACAGAAGCCGAACACGCAACAAAACAGGGAAATAAGAAAGGACCAAGAAGCTGGCAGGAAAGTACAGGAGGCCAGAACGACCAATAAAAGACAGAGAGGGAAGGCAACTCACAGGAGTAGAGCAAAAGAACAGATGGGTTGAGCACTTTGAGGAGCTCTTGAACAGACCATCACCAGAGAACCCTCCAGACATCAAGAGGCCGACTCAGACCTGCCCATAGACTGGGGGCACCAACCAAAGAAGAAATTGGAATGGCCATCAAACAGTTGAACGGAAAGGTGGCAGGACCTGATGACATCCCTGCAGACACGCTGAAGACAGACATAGAGACCACAGTAGAGATGCTCTGGCCTCTCTTCAGGAAGATCTGGGAAGAGGAGCAAGTGTCAGCAGACTGGAAGGAGGGATACCTCATCAAGGTTCCCAAGAAAGGCGACCTTAGCAACTGCGCAAACTACAGAGGAATCACACTGCTGTCAGTGCCATGAAAGGTTTTCAACAGAGTCATTTTGAACAGGTTAAAGGATCCCGTTGATGCTCAGCTCCGCGACCAGAAGGCTGGCTTTCGCAAGGATCTATCCTGCACAGACCAGATTGCAACTTCCGCATCATTGTTAAGCAATCCAGTGAGTGGAACTCATCCCTGTATGTCAACTTTATCGACTACAAGAAAGCCTTTGACAGCGTAGACCAAGACACCCTGTAGAAGCTTCTCCGACATCATGGTGTGCCAGTCAAGATCACCACCATTATCAGAAACTCGTGCGAGGCTCTGACCTGCAGAGTCGTCCATGGAGGGCAGCTCACAAAGGCATTCGAACTGAAGACGCGTCAGACAAGGTTGCCTACTTTCACCATTTCTATTTCTGCTGGCAATCGACTGGATCATGAAGACCTCAACAGTTCATAGAAGACATGGGATCCAGTGGACATCCTGGAAGCAGCTTGACGATTTGGACATCGCTGATGACCTGACACTTCACTTGCACACGCAACAGCAGTTGCAAGAGAAGACAAGCAACATAGCAGCCACATCAGCACAAGTAGGGCTCAACATCCATAAGGCAAGAGCAAGATTCTCAAGCCCAACACTGTCAGCACCAACTCGATCATGCTGGACAGCAAGATCCTAGAGGAGGTAGAAGCCTTTACCTACCTGGGCAGTGTCATTGACAAGCAGGGGGCACAGACACTGACATCAGAGCAAGGATCGGAAAGGCCAGAGCAGCGTTCGTACAGCTACAGAACATCTGGAGCTCCAAGGAACTGTCCAATCAACACCAAAGTCAGGCTCTTCAATACCAACTTCAAGGCAGTTCTATTGTACGAAGCAGAGACCTGGAGAACTACCACCACCAAGAAAATGCAGATGTTCCGCATCCGATGGCCAGACACCATCAACAACAATGAGCTCTGGGAGAGAACAAACCAGCTGCCCGCAGAACAGGAAATCAAGAAACGACGTTGGGGCTGGATTGGACATACGCTGCGGAAGTCTACAAGCAACATCACCAGACAAGCCCTAACATGGAACCCCCAAGGAAAACGAAAAAAAATTCGGCCAAGGAACACCTGGTGCAAGGACCTGGAAGCAGACACCAGGAACATGGGAAGGCTTTGGAACTAGCTGGAAAAAAGAGCCCAGGGCAGAGATGCTTGGAGGTCCTTGATTGGCGACCTGTACCCCAGGAGGGATAATAGGTGATGATGATAATGATGTTTACCATGACATACCTAAATATTTCTTTTGGTAAAAATATTTACATTTAATTTCATTCCAGATACATTGCCAGCAAAAAAAAATCAGATTCATGTGAAAATGTCATGATTGGATGTGTGTTCATTTTCCTTTCAGAAAAGCATGCCTTATATGTACTTTCTTTCAGTTGTTTGTTTTGCTAGAATTTTTAAAAAAATATTGCCCTCCACAACCAGTAACCCCTTGGCAAATGGTTACACCAAAGCATGAAAAGGGGTGTGGCAGTCAAAGGGTTAAAACTTTCAGGCCAGTTTTGTTTGAATTCTCTGACAATTGGACCAAAGAACAGCCATCACTGACAGGACAGGAGGAGAGACATAACTCCTCCTTTTTTTCTCTCTTCAATTAGATATGTGTCGGCTTTAAGTTTGCTTACCACCATGGGTTTCAGCAACATTCAAGTGAATGTCTCTTCAAAGATGAAATCCATATAGTATGCATAATGACCTGCTTACAACATTACAAGAAAACAGACCAATCAACAGGTTGCAACATTTTTATTTCAAATTCACGTAAAGCACTACTCATATCAATCTGATTACAAACATGTTCAATTTCTTAACATTTCACAATTTTCAGCAAACAATCAAGTAAATATAAATCAAATGGTAATAAAAGTGGAAAATAACCAATCGCCCTTTCAGATGACAGCAATTAATATTTAACTGTCTGGTGTTTAGGATGTGTATGGAGATCTCTAGTATTTAACTGTGATTTGCGGTTTTGTCAGGTGTTCTGTTAGGATGTGTATAGAGACCTCAAAAATTCTTTTAACCTTGAACAAGACACAATAAATTGGTCATTCAAAATAAATGCTGGAATGGAAAAAAATGTTTTGTTGTTGATTGAGTTTAATGTCATGATAACTGAAAAGTAATGTATCTTGTTTTAGGCTGGTGAGCTGATTTAAGTCCAATGTTCACTGCACTAATTCAAAGCAGGTTAATTGTATACAGCAACAGACAGCAGTGGGAGAAAAAGGTTTCATGTTCATTCTTTCTCTCTTTCATAAACACACACACACACACAGACACACACACACACACAGATTCACAAAGAGAAGTCGACAGGATCATCACAGCACAACAAACCTGGCTTAGCTTTAAAGTGATGAAGTGAAAACCTCTGCCCAACATGTTTCTGCTTTTGTTCACTGTCTTTTTTTGTTCTATATTGTTTTCTTTCTCCAAAAGGCATATTTTTTTGTTTTTCTCATGATTAATAGAAGAAAGACAGCAGAAGTCCTTCAAATATTATTCTCATCACAATCCTTAAGAACCAAATTTGAAAGATTCCGTCCATTTCTCTTCAGTAAGCACATAATGACGTAATATTCTGAAACTTGATTCATAAGAAAATAATGAGGACGAACAAAACAAACATTTGCACTTTCGATGATAATTTACCACGATTTGGAATCAAAAGACGGGACCTGAGTTAAAAGCAAACGGTAATATTTGAATGAAATAACCCTACACTACACATGGCAAACTGTAATATTTGAATGAAATCACCCTACACTACACATGGCAAACTGTAATATTTGAATGAAATCACCCTACACTACACATGGCAAGGGTCTCCAAACACACGGTCACCAAGCTGATGGACACATTCTGTACAAACCACTGTTCACATCACTTGCATACTGCGCTACACCTTTCAGCGTCTTTAAATGCGTGCATGCTTTTCTTTGTTAATAAGAAATAACCATAGATAACAGAGACATTATCATCTGTACCAAGCGTCTTTAAATGCGTGCATGCTTTTCTTTGTTAATAAGAAATAACCATAGATAACAGAGACATTATCATCTGTACCAAAGCAAATGAAGAATCACAAATAATGGGGTTGTAGATCAGTTAAAAAAGATGCACTATGTACATATTTACGTTTACCAGTAAATAGATTCACAATAAAAATGACTTGATACTACAATACACAAATCACTGTCACTTGCTCTGTCATATGGTTGTTATATTTTCTACAGTAGTTCTGCCGTTTTGACAATTTTGATATTCTCTTACATATCAGATTTCCCCACTCACTCCCTTCCCAACCCCCCTTTTTTAAAAATCATGTTTCTATGGCATTCATAGCAACTAGAAAGAAACCGAGAGCTCCAGAGAGATACAGTGTGTATGCTGTGGTGGAAGGGGGAGGAGGGGGGGGGGGGGGGAGGCATCTGTGTGTTATTTTTTTCACCAATAAAACATATCTTTGCCAAGATTGGCATAGAATTAGATCTGTAATCTACATTATTTATAGAACTTTCACTAAATGCATTGGTTGTTTTGTGGAGAGATTTGAAACACTTTGAACAACACAGACTGAGACCAACTGAGAGATTTGAAACACTTTGAACAACACAGACTGAGACCAATTGAGCAAAATACAGCATGAAAGAAATTTGTTGTAATTCTTTGCCATTCACACCAAAATAAATACAGAAGCATACTGTATATACGTATTAATGTGAAGGTAACAGGCACTTCTTGATTTCAACTAATTCATAATAATGCAAAAAATAAAAGGGCCCACAAGAAACACTGCTAAAAGTATCACAGAAATGGATATTAGTAACTATGGCATTTAGTCATTCTGAGTTTATATGAGCTCACAATGTGAAATACCTCTGAGATCATACTCTTTTTTTTTGGAATAGGTATATAGGTAGCGTTTTGAAGAGGAGAATCAATTATTAAAGGAAAAAGACGGTAAGATATTAAAGGTGGGTGGAAATGAAAAAGTGCATGCACACAGATACACATACATACATACACTCCGACAGCAGAATACCCAGACATTAAAATATTTACACTTCATGACTCAGATATGCCTTCTCTTTCACATCAACAAATGCACACATTGTTTACAACCATAGGAAACGGATGATTCTATGCACACACAAAAAATGAAAAAATAAAGTCCACCTGCAAAAGTGATATTTGAAAAGTTGAAACTTAGCATTTAAACTGGCCAATACAATGGAATATGAAGACCAGCATTGTGAAAAATCATGTAAAAACTAATGTCACCTGTTGTTAACAGCCCCGGTATACCAATCACCTCCATAACTCACTTCCTAGGTCTAAACTGTGAGGGGAAAAAGAATCGGTCCAAAAGCTGAGTTCTGATTTCAGTACCATCTTCTTTAACATTGTACTATTAGTTTTATAAAGGCCATGGCATTAACAACAAAAAATTGAAATATATGTATGTACATCTGTAGAAGAGAAAAAATATTCCTACACATTCATCCAGAACCTGCAGTCATATCCGATTTGTTTATGCAAAGTTTGCTGTTTGGGATAATCCCTTCCTTTCAAATGCATTTTTTGATGGGGAGAAAAAAACTCAAACAAACCAAGAGACACATTCACAGCTGAAAAACATGCAACTAACATCAAGCAGTGGCCGACAGTTCAGAGAGTCTACTGTTACAAATGTAAAATGTTGATAAGCTTTGGATTTGGAGATCTACACAGACGGTGAGGCCTTCCAAGTTACCTTAACCCTCTTATACTCGCAACGGGAGAATCCGGGACTGAACGTCGGGCGCCTGTTCTTCCCGTACGGACGTACCGGGACCTCTCTGTGGGAATTTTCCATCACGCTGTGATCACGTGTGGCTGGACAGAAGTTTACTTCTGCAAATGTTTAATCTTCATGCTCTTGAAGAGCATGTTTCGTTTTATTGTGGCCATTTTTTATTATTTTGTATGTAGTTGAGCTGAAAAGGGTAGTGTACGTGCATAGGGATTTCAGTGAATTCTGAGTTTCTGTAGTAGAGTTGATTAGGGTAGTGCAAGTGCATAGGGATTAGCTTGGTTCCAGAATTATCTTTAGAATGCCAGTGGACAGTAGGAATACAATAGTTGGTTTGTGGATATAATCAGTCTACTTGGCATAATCTCTGTTTAGGAATGTGCACAAATTACCATGAATAAATATCCATTAATGTCTGGTAATTTGTGCACATTCCTAACGTGGATGTACAACTGTACACCACACAGTGCCACAGGGATGTCCCCATTCTACCTCATGTTTGGGAGGAAACCCCGGCTCCCCATTGATATCTTTCTGGGAGAGAAAGAAGAGGAGTGGAAGGCAGCATGCCAACCCAGTGGTTGGAGGGACATGTGGCGGTTGAGAGTGGCTCACAGAAAAGCAGGGGAGCAACTCCACATCCATGCTCAGGGAAGCCAGGCAAGACCAGGCAATCCCACCCCAGACCTCCAACCGGAGATCTTGTCCTG
>CM031602.1:9318808-9416308 GCA_018398815.1 Conus ventricosus
TTATAAGATATTAATGAAATTGATGATGTTGATAAAGCACGCTTTTTTTGTATCCGCCGAAGAATGTTACAAGGAACAGTGAAGATAAGATATTTAAACAATATTCTAGAACGAATTTAAGAAAATTTACTTTTACTAATAGAGTAACCAACTTTTGGAATAAACTAACACTTAACATCAAACGTGCACCTAGTATTAATGTGTTCAAGAACCTCATAGATAAACATGAATTATAACAAAAATTAGATATGAATTTGATGGATAATTAAGTCTGAGTAGCCTTGACTGGACCAAACGGTTATGAAAAAAAAAGGATATATACATACAGAAGGGCGTAAAAAGCCTAAATAGGCTAAGTTGTATTGATACAACACCCCTGATTCCTGATCCTGATCCTGATCCTGAAGTCCTAAACAATGTCACAGATCAAAAGGGGTTTTACTAAAACCTCCTTCAGAGACTTTTCCGAAAAAGTAGGCAGATATGTTTTCATTTTTCTACAGTGGAAAAGTATATGTCATTAGAAATTTTCCCACCACAAACACATGTGATGTTGGAAGTGAATTTCGTCTTAAAAGCATTAATTTGAATCTATAAGCAAGGGAAGTTAAAAGCCTTAAGTTAGACAATTGACCATACTTAGATATAAAAACATCTTCAAAACTCGTTTGGTGGTCAGCAGGTGATGAGTGGCCAACATCTTCTTGTTTCTTTCTAAAATGCTTCCAGCAAGCATTCTGCAGTAGTCTATACCCTTCTTTCAGAGATAATGGTATTTTCAAATTATATGCTTCATTTGTATAATCTGCAGAGTTTTTAGCTAGTTTATCTACCGATTCATTGAAATGTATTCCACTGTGTGAAGGCACCAAAGAAAGGTCAGATTACACCTCTTAGAATAAGGAAATGCACCAAATGATTAGTCTCAAAAATCAAATCTTGTCTCACACTAGAATTTGAATTGCTTAAGGCATACAACACTGATTTTGAATCGACACAAAAAAAGAATCTGAGTCACTGTTTTAGGAAAAATCAAGCAAATAACACAAAGCCATAAGAATAGCAGTTAATTCAGCTGTAAATATAGATCTGTGTTTTCCAATATAAAAACCTCTTTTGGCCTTTAAGTGGGGGATAGTGAAAGCAGCACCAGCTTTGTGATTTTCTAGAACTGAACCATCGGTATAAACTTTGAGATGATTTGGATAATTGAGAAATAAATGCTCATTCGCAACTGTGCCAATAAAATTTATATTCTCAGTTTTCTTTGCATCGGTATAATTATGTCAAAATGTCCTTTTTGTAATTCCATGGAGGGATAGCACTACATGGATTACTACATTTTACCATATCGTCTAATTCTATTCCTGATTGTTGAAAAGTATCTAGAGTTTCAGTTTTTATTGTTTTAAGACATGATATATTTTTGGCTCGTTTGGGGAAATCAACATCTGAACTTAAGCCAATTTCATTTTCAACATTGTTTTCACTTAAAGAGCATTTTAACAATATTTAGCGATGGCAAGCTGATGGCATTCATTTAAAGGAAGTACTCCTACCTCTCTATATGTCGCTATTGTTGATGTATGGAAAGGAACCCCCAAGGCCAATCGAAAGCTTTACAATCCACGCTTTGTAATTTGTTTAATAAATATTTTGGAGCGGTTAAAAAAAAATTCTTGACCATATGTAAGCCTAGAGCGAACAAGACTTATCGCTAGATGTTTTAGTACTCTGACATCTTGGCTCCAGTATTGCTTACTGATAACTTTTTAAAAATTTTAAAGTTTTCTTGCTTTAGATAACAAGTATTCAATGTGATAATTCCAGTTTAATTTAGAAGTAATATGAACCCCCCAAAACTTTTACCCTTTGTTTATATTCCAAAATATCAGACCCAATATGGAGGGATGGTAAATTGGGTGGATCAGCACCATTGTTAAATAAAACCAAATGAGTTTTCTCAGTTGATAGAGTTAGTCCATTTTCAAACAAGTAGTTATTTAATTTATCTAACTCCATTTGATAAGCTTTTCTATAGTAATTTATATCTCTTTTTGGTGACTTCTTTTTCATGGACACATTATTCATCCACATGCAAATATCATCTGCATATTGTACTAAGTTGACATTTTTTGACAAACATTGAGGTAGGTCATGAAGTAATATATTAAAAAGATGGGGCGCTATTACCGAGCCTTGTGGAATACCATTGTAGGCATGCGTGTAGTCGAATAGGAATTTCCCACCTTTGTTTGCATGCTTCTTTTCATCAATAAGTCTTTTATGTAAAAGTGGATGTTCCCAGACAAACCAATTTGTTTCAATTTATATAGTAATTTATGATGCCAAACACGATCATATGCCTTTTTTATATCAAAAAAGGTTGCTAGAATATTCTTTCTGCGAGCAAATTGATGCTTTACCTGTTAGTCAATTTGACAAAATGATCATGGTGGACCTACCCTTTCGGAAACCGGCTTGGTTTTTGGGATCACTTTATTTTTATTACAATAGAATATTAGTCTGTTTTAAAACTATCTTTTCCATAAGTTTGCCTACATGCGAAAGTTAATGATATAGGTCTGTAATTATTCTTATTATTTTTCGTTTTTCCTTCTTTAGGAATCGGTATTATGATAGAATGTTTCCATATTTTAGGGTTTTGTCCCTGTTCCCAACACTTTTGAAATAAGTCGTGTAGCAACAGTACCCAACTGTCTGGCAAATGTTTAAGTAAGATATTAGAAATAGCGTCCATACCTACTGATGACTTTTTATTAGTCAGGGAAAGTATAGCTTCTCTCAACTCACGATAGTAATTGGAGCATTGACATAAAGATCATCTGTCCGCTGTGGATCTTGATAGTCATCATTTTCTTTCTTCATTTTCCTGAAACTTTTATGATTTTTGGTAGTTTGCTTGCATTCATTATATCAGCAAACATATCTACAAATGATTCTGCCTTTTCCGAATTGCTTGGTAATTCATTACCATCAAATTTGATTGGATAGTGTGTGGAAATGAACGCCATTTTTCATTTCATTAAACTTTTTCCACACCCTCTGTAAGTCTTTATGGGTATGTGTTTCATTGGTGCAGAAATTATACCAATATTCCCGCTTGACTTTTGCAATCGCTCTATTACTCATGACATTTGCTTTCTCATTAGAGCATGCGATTTTGGTCCAGGATTTTGTAGGTATAATTTATATTCTTCTGTTTTCTTGTCGACCGCTTTCTGGCATTCATCATGCCACCATACATTCCCTGCATGTTTATCTGATTTGCGAGCTGCATATTAGGAATGGCATAATCAGCAGCATTTAGTACTGTTTCTGTAAATTTTGAGTAATAATGTGTGTGTGTGTGTGTGTGTGTGTGTGTGTGTGTGTGTGGTGTGTGTGTGTGTGAATGAGTGAGTGTGTGGTGTGTGTGTGTGTGTGTGTGTGTGTGTGTGTGTGTGTGTGTGTGTGTGTGTGAATGAGTGAGTATGTGTGTGTGTGTGTGTGTGTGTGTGTGTGTGTGTGTGTGTGTGTGTGTGTGTGAATGAGTGAGTATATGTGTGTGTGTGTGTGTGTGTGTTGTGTGTGTGTGTGTGTGTGTGTGTGTGTGTAAGAGTGTGTGTTTGAAAGAGACCATAATTTGTATGAATATACTGCATCTTGAGGAACATTTAAGATCTGCTTACAGACTTGTTATAACTATAACAGTATAAGAAAATAGGAAGTTATGATTTAGTCATGATTCTGGACTTTGCTTGTGGGATTCATTTCTGATGACTGAAGACACAACTGACTCTGACACCGATATTGCAAATGTATAACTAGAAAGAGTTTCTGGAACAAACGTTCATCAACTGAATATGTGTACGTCTCAGAGAGGAGAATGCTCTGGTTTCTGAACGTACCATCTTGTGCACAAAGTTGGTTTTCTTTCAAAAAATTTTTTTTCCAGTGTTTAGAGATAACTTTACAATATTAGCTAAACCAAAATTATGAATTAATTTATAACAAAAGGCAAAACATATCATTAAATATTTAACAGAAATTTTGTTTTACAACATCTTGGCAATTAATTTCACTGAGAATCAAAATTGAAGGTTTTCCTAGCTTCCATCAGTACATCACATGACACCACAAAACGTTTGTCTAGTATAAGCCTGACTTATCATTTTGACAACACAAAACGTTTGTCTATAATATGTGTACGTCTCAGAGAGGAGAATGCTCTTATCATTTTGACACCACAAAACGTTTGTCTATAACAGTATAAGCCTGACTTATCATTTTGACACCACAAAACGTGTCTATAACAGTATAAGCCTGACTTATCATTTTGACACCACAAAACGTTTGTCTATAACAGTATAAGCCTGACTTATCATTTTGACACCACAAAACGTGTCTATAACAGTATAAGCATGACTTATCATTTTGACACCACAAAACGTTTGTCTATAAGCCTGACTTATCATTTTGACAAACACAAAACGTTTGTCTATAACAGTATAAGCCTGACATCATTTTGACACCACAAAACGTTTGTCTATAAGTCTGACTTATCATTTTGACACCACAAAACGTGTCTATAACAGTATAAGCCTGACATCATTTTGACACCACAAAAAAGTTTGTCTATAAGCCTGACTTATCATTTTGACACCACAAAACGTTTGTCTATAAGCCTGACTTATCATTTTGATACCACAAAACGTTTGTCTATAAGCCTGACTTATCATTTTGACACCACAAAACGTTTGTCTATAAGCCTGACTTATCATTCTGACACCACAAAACGTTTGTCTATAACAGTATAAGCCTGACTTATCATTTTGACACAACAAAACGTTTGTCTATAAGTCTGACTTATCATTTTTGACACCACAAACGTTTGTCTATAACAGTTTAAGCCTGACTTTCATTTTGACACCACAAAACGTTTGTCTATAAGCCTGACTTATCATTTTGACACCACAAAACGTTTGTCTATAAGCCTGACTTATCATTTTGACACCACAAAACGTTTGTCTATAAGCCTGACTTATCATTCTCACACCAAGAAATGTTTGTCTATAAGCCTGACTTATCATTTAGACACCAGGAAACGTTTGTCTATAAGCCTGACTTATCATTTTGACACCAAGAAATGTTTGTCTATAAGCCTGACTTATCATTTAGACACCAGGAAATGTTTGTCTATAAGCCTGACTTATCATTTAGACACCAGGAAATGTTTGTCTATAAGCCGGACTTATCATTTAGACACCCGGAAATGTTGTTTATAAGCCTGACTTATCATTCTCACACCAAGAAATGTTTGTCTATAAGCCTGACTTATCATTCTCACACTAAGAAATGTTTGTCTTAAGCCTGACTTATCACTGCCTCCACTGTTCACATGCTCATGACGCAGTCAATGCTTTCTCTCAGACAGACATTAAAACTTGGTCTTTTTTATGATCTTAAAATAAACAGTTAACGTTATTTCAATATTATTCCAGTTAATTATTATGTGCCTTTTGAGACATTAAAACTTGGTCTTTTTCATGATCTTAAAATAAACGGTTACCGTTATTTTCAATATTATTCCAGTTAATTCTTTTCTTTCTTTCTGCGTACACAGGCTGTTACTCCTGCGGACACTGCCTGTATAGACAGGCAGTGGAGTTTTGTGTGCATTACCGTTTTTTATCCCGCCATTAAGGCAGCCATACTCCATCTTCGGGGAAATTCCAGTTAATTATTATGTGCCTTTTACCTTGGTTGACACCTAAGTCTGAATTTTACACACACAGATACATGCACACAGACACAGACACACACATGCACACACACATGCACGCCATGCAAATAAAATTCCTAACATACCAAAAAATGCATGCACAAACATGAGTCAGTGAGTGAGAGAGAGAGAGAGTGACTGAATGGGAGAGAGCAAGAGGGCAGACAGACACACATACACACATTCACAGTCTCTCTCACACACACACACACACACACACACACACACACACGCTCACAGGCGTGCACACACACATACAAACATACATGCGCACGATGCAAATAAACACTCCCAACACATCATGAGTGCATGCACACATAGACTGACATAGAGACACAGACAGGCAGCCAAAGACACACACACATCACTCATCAAGAACAGGGTGAAAAAGCTCAATGTATCTGTATGGTCCAGATAAATAAAAAATTAAACCAACTCGCAATATTATGACTGCTGAGTTTCATTCAATACGGGTCTTTCCACAGTTGATCGCAGCAAGAGAAAACTGACGGTAAAAACTGAAATTGGATCAACTGGCCTAAAATGATTGTTTACTATTCATAACGCATCATATTTTTTGACACATTTGAAATGAAGTAAAATCAATTACTGACCTTCATGCTATGAGATTTTATTAAGGGGACGTCTATCAAGGAGACACCTGTAAATTTCTAACACAAACTAGCTAACAATGGATACATGTACATAAAAGGTTAAAAAAAAAACAAGATAGAAAAAAAACCTGGCCAAATCAGTTGAGCTGCCCTGAAGGACTTCCTCTACACTAGAAAAATAACCAGCAAATGCAAGTTATGCATTGATTTCAGGCATAAATATTTTTACGTTGCATGGCTCCTAAAATGTGACACACATCACAAGTGTACTCACTTTACCAAACTTTCTTCTTACATGAAACACAGGTCTTCATGGAGTTACAATAATCATAGTCATACTGATTTGCTGTCAAAGAAAGACATAAACATATACTGAAGATTAAAGGTGGCAACGGTTAAGAAAAGTAATCGTGCCATTAGTCTAGTGCCTTCACGCCTCGGGTGTGACCCTGCGTCAGACAAACAAAGCATTATCTGGAACTGGCAACACTGAATGACACAAATCACAACAGGAATGGCCATGATTTTAGCAGCATTCACACAACATCTTTAGCAAAGATATTGGAGCCTAGCACTGTTGGCTTCATTCACAAAATTTCTGATCAGGTTCGTTAGTTGTGAGTCTGCAACGACTTGGTTGTGAGCTGAAACTCCCCAAAGTATGTTATTTCACTCATTCTTTATTTTCTAAAGTATTGATATCAACTTACCTCAATACCCTTTAAATTGATTTGCTGTTATTTTTCGCCTGAAAGGCTTGAAACCATAGTCATAAACTGTTTGCTGTGTTGTTCTTTATGTCCACAAAGAATTAAGGAAAATAAGAGTACTAATATTAATACTGTTCCAGACAGTGTTCTGTTATTATATCAGGCTCTTTGTGGAGTTCAAATTCAGTCACTTGTCAGTTGATTGATATGTTGCTCAAACATTTGAATAGAAAACTCCTTAATCAAATTTGTGGCAAATGTGGCATACAACTTTAAACTACTATCTGCATTTACTTTGTGAAGATTTCTATCAATTTTGCGAGACTAACATTAAAACCCAGTTAATGTGAGAACTAAGCACAAACATCTCTTTCGTCTGACCTTTAACTTTAAACAAGACCATGCAGCAAGCGCAAGACCACCAATGATAAAAAATCAGCCTTAAATAGTGTAATGACAATGGCAGCTTCAATCACAAAGCCCAATTTCTTTTAAAAGTTTTTGAAATATAATGTGTTTCTTGTTTATTTGATTATAATGATCAATCCATTTACTGAAACACTTAAAAGGAGTTATTTTCCAACACATTGCCACCATTTTTGTACAAGTTCAACAACACTGAGCAGTTTATTTTGCAACCCTCCACATATGTACAATTTTCTCTTTTTCTTCTTTTCTTTTTTTCACAAATTTCCTTTTCTTTCTTTAAAAAATACAAAAATTTTCTTCAACAAAAGGCACCAAAATTTCATTTAGCCATCAAAAAACAAATATAAATACTTGTTTTTTTGTGTTCTTTTTTGAAAAAAATAATTTGTTCACTGAAAAGAAAAACCTTTTTAAAAAGGTTAAAACGTGATTAAAAAACACAACTTTTAAAAACAAAGAACTTTTAAAACAACAAAAAGGGCGGAACAAAATTCCCAACTTTCTACATGTAAATTCCAAAAAACAAAATAAAACTAAAGTTAAAATGATTAAAACAACAAGAAAATTAAAAAGATCACCTCCCCAAATTTTCTTTTTTAAACCTTTCTGTTGCCTCCCCGGGGGGGGGGGGGGCCGGTTGATTGCTAATGTTTTTAAATTTGGGCCCTGTTTCATTTTTTTGCATCTTTGACGGGAAATTTGCTTTCCCCACCGTTTGCCCGGTACTTGTTGCATGATCTGTCGAAAATTTTTTGTTTTCCTGCCCAATGCGGTGAGTGCCATCTTTAATTGGAATGTGTAATTGGATTTTTTTCCAGGGGCCCTGGCCAAAAGGGTTTCCCAAACAAAACTCAGCGGTGTTTGTTTTAAAACTCTTTTTTCTTTTTTTCCCCAGTTCTGACACTGTTTTCATAAGAAATTTTAAAGGGTTTTATGAATTGGTACCCGGCCCCTGACAATTCGAAGTCCCAAATTTCTTCCACTCCAAAGGGGCTTTCCCGGGATACATGGCGGGTTTTAAAACTTTGACAAAAAAACTTTCATCACCTATTCCTTGCCATGTCCTTAACAAAACCCTTTGGGCGGGGTTAATGCAAGGGGAAGATACATCATCATACGCGTCTGTGTCTGGGGAACTCTTCTACTGTATTTTTTTTCGGTGAGACCCCTTTTTGCCCTTGCGGTTTGCCCACTGACGATCCCCCTTTGGCATTTTGAGGCCCCCTGTTCCCTTCTGTTTGGGGAAAAATTTTTTCCTTTTTAAATCCCGGGCTTGACGCCTAGGGCGGGTTTTGTTTCGGACTTGAGATCTTTTTCCTTTTCCTTTTTTTTTCCCTGAGTATGTGCTTGATGGTTCAGATGAGTGACTTTTCACTTTTTTTTTTGCCTCGGGGGTTCTTTTTTGGGCGTTTCCCCGGGTTGTAAATAAAGGGTTTGGCATTCTAGATCGACTTAAAATTTTGTTTTCCCCGGGACCTTGATCGAGACGCCCTACCCATTCTTTCGGGAAAAACGAACTCCCCTTCCCCCCCTTTGTTTCCCCACAAACAAAAAACCTGCCCCTTTTTACGAAACCTTCCCCCCACTTCGGACGAAGCCTTCCCCAAACCGGCTTCTCCTCCTTTCGTCTTTTTTCTTTTCCCTGAATCTGTGTCACATCACTTTCAGTCACAGAATCACAGGAATAAACTGGACTGGGGAAACGTGGTCCGATGGGAACACTGCTTCTTACACTTCGTCAACCACCGTTTCAGAGTTTTTCGATTGTGCTTTTTTTTTTGAACCCCTTCCCCGGCAGGTTTTACTGTCTCGAATTTTTGTCAATTTCCAAACCCCTGAAATTTGCAGTAAATTTAATTTTACAACCTACCGGGGGGAGTCAAAAAATCGCCAAAATCGTCAGGCTGCTCGCCCCTTTTTCCATTTTTGGGTCTAAAATTTCAGGGACCTTAAAATCGCACCCCCCACACGGTTTTTTGGGTTTTATAGCAACGATGACGTCACAAGCCCTCTATCGCGTTTATTGTACAGACTTTAAAAAAGATCGCCCGCTTGCCCAGTTTGAGATCAACGGGTTTTTTTTTTTTTTTTTTTTTTCCCCCCGAAAAGTGATCCCTTAAAATCACCAAGGGTAACATTCCCGGGAAAACTTTCATCAAAAAAAATGGAAACCCGATCCCCGACAAACCCGGGAAAAACCCTAAAAAAGCCCTTTTTCTTTTTTTTTTTCGTAGACAAAAATTGTGGTTCTATGACAAAAAACACTTTAAAAAGGATAGGGTTTTTTTTTTGACGGACAAACCAAAGCATACGTTTTAAAAACTATGAACAAGTGGTTTGGGGTGACTAAATAGGGGTTTTAAAAAAACAAAGCCAAATGTAGAAACACTAACAAGGGTTTCATTGCTAAATTTTTATTTTTCAAAAAAAAAAATTTTTTCCCTTTTTCTTCCTTCCCGAATAAATGGGTTGCTCTCAAGAATGGGTGGAATTTTCTTAGAGCGGTTTTCCCCATTTTTAAGGGGTTTTAAAAGGGGGACCCATTGGGCCCAACAAATGAAAAATTTAAGGGTTTAAAAATAAATACAAAGCTGCCTGGTGGGTTTTGGCAGAAGACCTAGCTTTTAGAACAACCTAGGGCCCTTTCTTTAATCTTCCAGTGAAGGGGGGTATGAGGCTTTGGGAGGAAGGAAAAAATTTTTTCCATTCCCCAATTGTCCGTGGGGGAAAAAAATGGGAAAGAAGAACGGTGTGTCCCAGTTTGTTCCGGGGGAAATTTTCTTCACTAAAGATTCGTTTTGTTTTTGGCAAATTTGGGTTTCCCGAAAAGGGGTGGGTGACCACAGGCCCCTTTTTTCCCCGCCCCTTATTAAAGGCACTGATTACCCCCCCCCCCCCCCCCCAAAAAAAAAAAAAAAAAAAAAAAACCCACAAAACTACAGCAAACCGGAACCTTGTATATGATGCGATTTTTTTTTTTGGTATATGATTTTTTTCCTTTTAGTTAGGCGCAGACCCCTCTGAAGTGTCGCGGACAATATGGTCTCAAAATACTCGGCCAAATGATTGTGGAGACCCGTCCGACGGTGGTGAAGAGGGATCCAGAAAATGCGAGAATCTTCAACTTGATGAAGGCGGGCAGATAGAAAAGAAGAAGAAGAAGGTCCTGAAGTTTTACTTTCTTACCTCCAGTGTCTCAAAAGTGTATTCAAAATCCACAATTATAACATTCGTTTTGGCCAGAGAAAGATGGCATTTTACTGTGACATTGTTACTGTTCTGCGGAAAAAGAATCATGTAGCATATTTGCGTCAATCCGAGTGGTGAAATACCGCCGAGTGCACATGTAGACTCTCTTGCTCTCTGTCTCTTCTTCATCTTTCGTTTTAAGTGTCCACCTTCAACAAGCTGAAGATTCTGACACTACAAAAGGGGTTTTCCGGATTTAACAGTTTGTTGAAATGCTGTCTGGATCATCAGCGTATAGTGGGTTTGCGATAGGAAAAAGGGGTCTGAGGCCACCCATTATTTGTTTAGGCCTCTAGGGAGGGGGTGGGTGGGGGCGTAGGTAGACCTTACTCTGTAGTGTGTGGGACGGACTAGGGTGAGGAAGAGGGATAGGGATCTCTCTCTCTCTCTCTCTCTCTCTCTCTCTCTCTCTCTCTCTCTCTCTCTCTCTCTCTCTTATCAACATGTCTGGATGTTGTGTTGGATGGATGGGTGGGGCGCGTTTGATGTACCATACAAACTTGCAATTTACACAAAGATTCGGTGATGTGAAATCAGCCGTTTAATCTCGCTCAAGGGTAGCAACTTTGTTCCAACAACATACTAACCAAATCCGATTAGTTCCCTTGTAACGTCTCCCTCCCAAAGAAAGAATATTGTCCTTTAGCAACTTAAAATGCTGCACAATTAAATTTCACTTGTTTGATACTCAAATGAACAAATTTCATTATATAATCTCATGACTGTCAATACCATACTAATATTAATGTAGTTCACTCACTTATAAATGGCTTAAGCTTTTCTTTCCCCATTCACTCACCTATAAATGGCATTCACTCATTAAGCTTTTCTTCCCCATTCACTCACTTATAAATGACATTCACTCATTACGCTTTTCTTTCCCCTTAAACTAAAAAAAGGAGAGAAAAAAGGAACACAAAGTTTGACTTTAATGACTGATTTGACTGTCATCTTAGATTACACAGTTATGCTGCTCTCTCAGAGTTTGTGCAGTTTCACTGTGCTCTCTCAGAGTTTGTGCAGTTTGACTGTGCTCTCTCAGAGTTTGTGCAGTTTCACTGTGCTCTCTCAGAGTTTGTGCAGTTTTACTGTGCTCTCTCAGAGTTTGTGCAGTTTCACTGTGCTCTCTCAGAGTTTGTGCAGTTTGACTGTGCTCTCTCAGAGTTTGTGTAGTTTGACTGTGCTCTCTCAGAGTTTGTACAGTTTGACTGTGCTCTCTCAGAGTTTGTGCAGTTTCACTGTGCTCTCTCAGAGTTTGTGCAGTTTCACTGTAGCATTAGTCTTGTAATATCAAGTCTGGAATAAGCTGAACTTCCACTCGGTAAACATAACAAGTTGTTAATGTCCCTTGTAAGGAGAAAATCAAACAAAGTCACTCATTTAACAGTCTTCAGTGTATCGGGCTGGGCGTTTGATCATGCGACCATAACGGGAGACAGTGTGATGTTGTCGGGGAGGGGAAGGGGGGTTCATGCACACAGGTTCTTTTTGGTGTGATTCATTATTGTCATCATCAGGAAAGTCCATCACAGTCTCTGGGGGTTTTCTGGGAAGTTATGGAATCTTCTACAGGTGTTTGCAGATGCGTCAGGTCACACCATGGTGAGTGTCGACGAGGTATGATCTGCCACTGGAGTCGGCTGGACCAAGGACTTGACCGTAGTTGTGCCATGTCTTCTGGTCATCAGTTTTGATCGGGACTGGGTCATCTGGCTGCAGCTTTGGTACATCATGTCTATTGTCATAGTACCACTTGTAAGTCTGCTTGGTTTTCATATCTGCCAGGCGAATGTCACAGTCATTGTGTGGTACTGGCTGAAGACGAGATGGCAATACAGGAACTTTGGTACGCAGCTGTCTTCCAAACAACATGACGGAAGGACTGCTGCCTGTAGCTGAATGTGGTGTTGTTCGGTACGTCAGTACTGCCACATCTGGATTTTCTTGTGCAAGGAGTTTTTTGGAAGTCTTCACAGCTGACTCGGCTTCACCATTTGCCATCACATTCCATTCTGTCAAACTCCTCTTTGACCTTGGACTGACTGAAGAGGAAAGGGAGTATGTCTGGCAGTTGTTATGCAGTAAGGTTTTGCCTTGTCTTTCAGTTCCAGTTTCACTGGCTCTGTCTTCAAAAGGCCTGTTGTTCCAAAAACTTTGGGGTCAATTTCAGTTTCTTCAACAAGTTGTTTCACCAGTCCCATGGCTTCACTGACTGATCTTGCAAGTAAGTTTGCACCAGTTGATGTCGGCACTATGATGACTCATACAAACTTGCATTTTACACAAGGATACAGTGATGTGAAATCAGCCGTTTAATTCCGCTCAAGGGTAGCAACTCTGTTCCGACAAGGTACAAGGCCCCGTGACCAAATCCGATTAGTTCCCTTATAACATCTCTCTCCTCTCTCTCTCTCTCTCTCTCTCTCTCTCTCTCTCTCTCTCTCTCTCTCTCTCTCTCTCTCTCTCTTTGCAGTCACCTTTCAATAAAACACACTCAGAGCATAGAAACTTGCACACAGGTGAGAATGTGCACGGTTAAGCACACATACGAACGCCGGCATGTACACTGGCGTGCGAGCTCAAAAAAAAGCAAGCAACAAAGTAGCTAACTTGAGAAAGGGGCGGTTCAAATACTACAGGTAGGAAGAGGAGGGGTGGGGTGGGGGAAGTGGGAGAGGAGGGGTGTCCCAACTGAGCCGGGTCCAGGGTCACCGTGGTCATGGTAGGGTCCAGGGTCAACGCCTCGATGCTGAATTTAATGATGAATATTTTACGTGCACTGGAAGCCTCTTTTGGACAATAATAATAGTGTTCATTCACTGAATATGCACGTGTAAATCTACCCCTGTATAGAACAGAAACGGGAAGGGGAGGGAGGAAGGGTATGGGCATCTAGGAGCCCTTCCCACCCACCCCCCTCCCCTTCGTCCTATCCCCACCCTGTCAACCTCGGGTATGTCAGTGGAGGAAGGACTAGCGCACAGCCCAAACACACTCACAGCTTGCTTACAATCTCATTCATATATCATGCATTCGTCACATCAAACCACTAGTAAAGTCTATAACTTTACTACACATGATCATAGAACGAAACATCAATGCATATGGAATCAAACAAAATAAAACATTCTCTCTTTCCTTGAACTTCACAAAACCATTTATCTAAATCATCATTAACTAACCCAGGTATAAATAGATTTCTACTTTACCTGCCAGGTGATCTTAAACTATACACGAATCACTGTCTTTTCTTTTCTTTTTTTTTCTTTGTTTCTTTTCACTGTCACTTTCACAAGCACGACACAACTGCCGGCACTGGTCAGGTTGGACTGCTGGCACTGGTCAGGTTGGACTGCTGGCACTGGTCAGGTTAGACCGCTGGCGTTGGTCAGGTTGGACTGCCGATGAAAGTGGCGCTGGCCAAGTATGAGGTCGAACCCCGGTTCAGATTGAACAGTGACTATTAGACATCGATCTGTTCTCCTTTCTTTCTTCCTGCATTAACGCATTGCACTCTCTCTCTCTCTCTCTCTCTCTCTCTCTCTCTCTCTTCTAGTCTGCTCTATCAAATGGACATGGTTGCTTTTCTTTTCTTTTTTTTCTTTTCTTTCTTTTTCTCTTCATCAGTTAGCAACTCTCTCTCTCCACATCTCTCCTTAGTCCTTCCTCTGCAGACTCTATCTCGTGCTAATGCTACAGCTCGGTTCTGTTCACTCCCCTCATCTCTCTCTCTGCCCTTCTCTCCTGCAGAGCTTACACCCAGAACCTCTTCCTCTCTGTCTGTCTGTTCGTTCTCCCTCTTCACTCACGCATTCCTATCTTATCCTAAAACCCATCTGTCAAAGGGCGAGTACCATTGATCAGTATTTTCCCGCCTTATACTTGAGGTTGCCTCCCCTCTCATTTCATTGGATATGTAAATCATGACAGTCACATCTACCTGCCTTGCTCTCTGTGGTGGTCAATGGTCATTTAGTTAATCAGCTAGATTTCACCCCCACTACACAGTACCTTCCCCCTCTCCCTTTCCGGCGACGTCGACTTAATTGTGGACACTGGTCCACAAATTGGCTGGATGAGTCTGGCCCAGGCGCTGAGACTCGTCTGACCAGACATCGAGGCGTCGGTCAAGCGGCTTAGTCTGTCTGGGTGGACAGTACCGTCTCTGTGGAGCCTCTCCGCTATGTTTAAATTGGTTGACCCGACACATGAGGCCGTCTGCCTGGCGCCCAGAATATTTGACTTTGGGCTTATGCCCGGTTGAGCTGATGGCGACGGACCACGACTTTGGTTGTTTTATTTTTGTCCGTGACAATTTCCCCTTGCAAAAGACTAGCTCCGCATTGTCTCAAAACAACGGTACAAAAAGACAACAACCGAATTTGCTGACACACAGCTACACGTGCAAAGTTTGAAAAATATTTTACAACAAACGGTTTGCAAATTTTTAAAATATATCATTAGTGAATACCACCCCAATGAGTTATCATTGACGTGCGCTCTTGCCTTATTTCAACTCATTTTATAACAACCTCTGTGCGCCCCTATGCAATTCCCCTACCTGCGGATTTGCCACATCTTCTCTTCACAATTATTATGAAAAGCACAATCGAATATGATCACGGTCCATGACACCTCACTGAGGAATCTCCATCCTCACTTATCGCAAACAGTGCATTACTACACAAGCGACTGTATGCTCCAAACATAACTACATTTACATAAACAAGCCTCACAAAGAAAATATGAACCATAGCCAAATGGGAATGAACCCATATCCACTCAACATCACTGTAATCAACACATATTATCAACAAAGTAGCTATGCACCCCGGATATGACTGACTTCCTCTGAGTTGCAGCTTGCTAGACTACACTGCTTAAATAGTCAGCTCCTACATTCTGTCGACCGGGAATGTACTGCACTCGATACCTGTAGGGCTGCAGTGCCATTGCCCAACGCAGCACCCTGCTGTTTTTCAGCTGTGCTTCCTGCAGGAATTTGAGTGGTTGATGATCAGTCTCTATCACGAACTCTTTCCCATACAAGTATTTGTGGAATTTCTGCACGGCCCACACGACAGCTAAACACTCCTTCTCTACCGTGCGTACCCTTCTTCACACTTCGTCAGCTTCCTGCTGGCATACTTCACAGGAAACTCGACCCCTTCGTGCTCCTGCAACAATACTGCACCTACTCCACCGCCTGATGCATCTGTACGCAACAAAAATGGTTTGGACATATCCGGTAGCTTCAAGATGGGACGGGAACCTAGTCTTTCCAACACCGTCTGCAGTGCTTGCTCTGCAGCGTCTGACCACTCGACCACTGCCAGTTTCCCGGCCTTGACCAAATCACTGAGAGGACTCGTGATTGCTGCGAAATTTGGTACAAATTCCTGTAGAAACCAATAAAACCTAGCAGACTCCTGACTTCTGTTTTGGTCTTTGGTCTCTCTGAATTCATCATCTTCTCCACCTTTCCCTTTTCTGGCTGCTTTGTGTCACCTCCGACAACAAAACCTATGAACTCCAGGCTTGGAAAACCAATCTGGCACTTTGTTGGTCTGGCTGTGAGATTGGCTCGTCTCAACCTCTCTAAAACTGCTCCTAGCTGGCTCATATGCTCCTCCCATGTCTCAGATACTATCAGAATGTCATCCATGAAATTCACTACGCCTTCCAAACCCGTCAATAACTTCCTCATGTCTCCTACTGTCTACCCCTTCATACAGTGACACATCCCTGTATGACTCTTCTCCTGGAAACTCAGGCAACAAAATCTCCCCTTCTTCTGCTGGGTCTCCTTCACCTCATCAATGATTGCTGCTGCGCCTATGTGCTGAGTCTCACGCTGAATATATTTGCGGAGAAATTCGCAGGGGAAAAGTTTTGGTTTCCCATTCACATCAATTCGGTAATCCCGATCGACCTTTTCAGTGATGGTGAATGGTCCTTTCCAATGCATCAGCAGCTTGTTGTGACCCGTGGGAAGCAGTAACAGGACTTGATCTCCCGCCTTGAGGGATTGCTTCCTCACCTTCCTGTCATATTGCTTCTTCTGAACGACCCTAGCCTTCTGCAGACTTTCCCTTGCAACCTTACATGTCTCATACCTGTGCCCACCGTTGGAACAGGGCGAGATTGGGCCAATCAGATCAACAGCCACTCCCCTGAATGGTGTGTCAATTAAAGGGGGATGTTTAAGAGGCGCCTTCCTCTTCACCCCTCTTGTGGCTGCCCTTTGACACACATCACATGACATGCAGAAACGCTTTATGTCTGCCATTGCCCTGGCCAATGAAAATCATCAAAGATTCGGTCAGCTGTTTTGCTGGTGCCGAGATGACCCGCCATGAGCGACTCGTGACCCACTGACATGACAGTGTCACGATAACAGGCTGGTACCTCTAACTGAGTTGTCACCTTGCCTGTCTTCCCCTTGGTGAACACTCGGTACAACAACCCGCCTTTCACCAGAAATTCTGTCTCACCTCCTCTAACCACCTGTTTCTCTCCACCTCTTGCCAACTCCCAAGACTTCACGAGTGAAGGGTCTTGTTCCTGCGCTGCCCTAAACTCATCAGGCGACACATCTATGCCCGACTTCCTTCCTGGAACGACTAACGGTTTATCAACCTTTTCCTCCTTCTTGCTCCGTGTTTGAACTGCTGCCCTGTAGCAGTCAACAACTCAGGATCCCCTGGATCCCTTGCACCTGGAATATTTCCAATGATCAAATCATAAAGGCGTTTCTCTGTCACCAGCGCAGACAACTCGCCTGAGAAGTAAGGGGTACGTACTTCTATCTTAGCAACTGGGAACTCCCTCACAGTGCCATCGATTAGAGTACAGGTCTGGATTTGCCCTGTCAAATCCCCTTTCTCGACCAGCGTTGTTCTTACTACACCACATGAACAACCAGTGTCTCGTAAACTTTCACCCCCTGCTGGCCAATCCACCCTTCTTCCACTGGTAACGAACCACTCAGCCTAGTGCCCTCCATCCCTGACACTGACTGCTGTCCAGTGCTAGCCATAGGCCGCACTCCACCCTCTTCAGATTGGATCCCTTTTGGTTCCACTGCAGGTCGTTTCCCCTGGCGACCCTTATCAACCTCTTGCAAGGCTGCTGCCTTCTGGAACCTCATGCGACAATCCCTCGCCACATGTCCCTTCTTGTGACAAATGAAACACCTATTGTCCCTTTGTCCTCCTTTCTGCCCACCACTGGGTTTGCAGACTTTGCGAAAACTCCCTAGTCTTCTTGCACTCTTCTCACCTGTGCCTGGCACCTGTTTCTCCTGCACCTTAGTGCCCAACTCTCCTGCTGTCTCTGGCTGTCTCTCTTTCAAATGTATGGTTAACTCAGGGCCGCAACCTGACAAAATCTGTTCCTTCATAACCAGCTCTTTCAACTCAGCGAACTCCTTTCTCGTACCACTCAGCTCTAACCATTTCTCAAAATAGTGATCCAAACGTGCACCAAACTGAGTGTACGTTTCACCTGCTTGCAATCTAGCTGATTTGAAATTTCTTCCTGAACCCTTCCTCTGTGAGGTCAAATCCCTTCATCAACGATTCCTTCACAGCACCAAAATCAGATTGTTGGTCTGCTGGTAATGCAGTTTAAAATCTGCAATGCCTTACCCGTCAATAGCGCCGACAAAATGACTGCCCACTCTTCTGAAGGCCAACCCTGACTGGTAGCAAACGTTTCAAAACGACTGATGTATGCATCAATCGAATCTGTTCCTTCAGAGAATTTTGGCAACTTTGGTTGGGGGGCATAACTGCGCACAGGGTCACTGGAAACGAGCTGCCATCATCGGTGGTCTCCCTTTGTATTTTCACTCGCTCTAACTCTAATTGAATCCTTAATCTTTCTGTTTCCTGCGCTTCCCTTAGTCTTTCTGTTTCCTGCGTTTCCCTTAGTCTTCTGTTTCCTGCGTTTCGCTAGCTTTAGTCCTTTCCTGCTCTGCTAATGCTATTTCTACTGCGACACGGCGTCTTTCCGCTCGTTCATCTCGTTCCATCTTTTGTTGGGTTTCAACGAATGTTCGCAACTCTTCTCCCGAGTAGCCTAAATCACGAGCGACGCTCACAAGTTGTTCAATAGGGGTGTTCTTTTCTTCCGCCATTATATCCCTTTTTTTTTTTTTTTGAAACAAGATTTTACTACTACGACAGCCAAACTGGTGGTTACCGACACGAGTGACGTAATAGCACAATCCTATGAATGATAATATTAGCTTGGGACAACTAATTAGTTTTTATAAGACGCCTAGCGCCTGACCAACTATGAGAGCGAATTATAGGCAATCTGTGCGAAATAAGTACTCTGGGGCTGAAATGCCAAGCCTAGTTTTAACTATCTTGGAAGCAATGCCAAGCCTAGTATTTAACTATCTTGGGAACATACAGTAAGACACTACCTTGTCTTAGGATTACAATACTTGAATCCCACCCAGCTTCCTCTCTGAGAAGTTGAACAATTATAATAAATGGGCCAGAATATCCTGGCAGGCTCGCAATAAATTGTCAACCTCGGGGTATGTCAGTGGAGGAAGGACTAGCGCACAGCCCAAACACACTCACAGCTTGCTTACAATCTCATTCATATATCATGCATTCGTCACATCAAACCACTAGTAAAGTCTATAACTTTACTACACATGATCATAGAACGAAACATCAATGCATATGGAATCAAACAAATAAAACATTCTCTCTTTCCTTGAACTTCACAAAACCATTTATCTAAATCATCATTAACTAACCCGGGTATAAATAGATTTCTACTTTACCTGGCCAGGTGATCTTAAACTATACACGAATCACTGTCTTTTCTTTTCTTTTTTTTTCTTTGTTTCTTTTCACTGTCACTTTCACAAGCACGACACAACTGCTGGCACTGGTCAGGTTGGACTGCTGGCACTGGTCAGGTTGGACTGCTGGCACTGGTCAGGTTAGACCGCTGGCGTTGGTCAGGTTGGACTGCCGATGAAAGTGGCGCTGGCCAAGTATGAGGTTGAACCCCGGTTCAGATTGAACAGTGACTATTAGACATCGATCTGTTCTCCTTTCTTTCTTCCTGCATTAACGCATTGCACTCTCTCTCTCTCTCTCTCTCTCTCTCTCTCTCTCTCTCTCTCTCTCTCTCTCTCTCTCTCTCTCTCTCTTCTAGTCTGCTCTATCAAATGGACATGGTTGCTTTTCTTTTCTTTTTTTCTTTTCTTTCTTTTTTCTTCACAGTTAGCAACTCTCTCTCTCCACATCTCTCCTTAGTCCTTCCCCTGCAGACTATCTCGTGCTAATGCTACAGCTCAGTTCTGTTCACTCCCTCATCTCTGTCTCTGCCCTTCTCTCCTGCAGAGCTTACACCAGAACCTCTTCCTCTCTGTCTGTCTGTTCGTTCTCCCTCTTCACTCACGCATTCCTATCTTATCCTAAAACCCATCTGTCAAAGGGCGAGTACCATTGATCAGTATTTTCCCGCCTTATACTTGAGGTTGCCTCCCCTCTCATTTCATTGGATATGTAAATCATGACAGTCACATCTACCTGCCTTGCTCTCTGTGGTGGTCAATGGTCATTTAGTTTTAATCAGCTAGATTTCACCCCCACTACACAGTACCTTCCCCTCTCCCTTTCCGGCGACGTCGACTTAATTGTGGACACTGGTCCACAAATTGGCTGGATGAGTCTGGCCCAGGCGCTGAGACTCGTCTGACAGACATCGAGGCGTCGGTCAAGCGGCTTAGTCTGTCTGGGTGGACAGTACCGTCTCTGTGGAGCCTCTCTGCTATGCTTAATTGGTTGACCCGACACATGAGGCCGTCTGCCTGGCGCCCAGAATATTTGACTTTGGGCTTATGCCCGGTTGAGCTGACTGGCGACGGACCACGACTTTGGTTGTTTTATTTTTGTCCGTGACACACCCCATGCCCTTCACCCTCACCCTACCCTTCCCTGATATGACACATCTTGACGGAGACTCGGACATGATATTCTTCACGTTATGATTGTCTGTTTACTCTGGAAACACCTGGGGCAGCAATCGGTGAGATCGGTGACAAAGGGGCAGCTAAATTACGCTTTATCCGATCCTTTCTGCGGTTGCTTTGGTCACAGGGAGTTTCAGAAGCAGGCACTTGCTGCTGCAGCAGTTTGTTCAGCGAGGCGAGGACGTGTTTGACTGCACTTGACTCTCTCTCTCTCTCTCTCTCTCTCTCTCTCTCTCTCTCTCTCTCTCTCTCTCTCTCTCTCTCTCTCTCTCTCTCTCTCTCTCTCTCTCCCCCCTCTGTGTGTGTGTGGTGTGTATGTGGAAGGAGAAGGGGTATTTTTCCAAGACGGCTTAAAAATATCTTGTAACAGCAGATTTCAAAATATCAAACATTCCTGTTCTTCTATAGAAACAGATTTGCATTTCAGGTCGTGCATATAATCTATCAGTGTTTGCATACCGCGACAATACTGTTCCAATCTGAAGATAGTTTTCGATTGTTGCATAATGGATTAGGGAATTCTCAGAGTGTCACAGTCTATTAGACTTGTTCTAACCTTATAGTTTCAGACATGGAGAAGACCAAGAACATAGCAGGCTGGCATCAACGGCTGCTCAGTCGTCACACTAAGCCAGCCTCGCAGATCACTTTCAAGCAGTACTGCCACGAACACGAAATCCAAATGAAAGTGCTCTACCCCTTCCTACCCCAGGAACAAGTCAAAGGCAAACTGTTGGCTCGCTGGAAAAAATTCCAGCCGCAACATCAGGATACGTGCATCAAGAAAAGAACACAGACATTGACTAAACCTCAGAAACTTCCAGTGGTGCTCTTTTCCAAGGCGAAACGTCAGCACGCAACACTGGAAAAGAAGCATGAAGATCGATTTGATTGGCTGAATGTGTCTGGTAGTTCGGTTCCTGGCAATACGGGAAAGACCTATGAGGGCAGAGGATTTACGCTTCCCCAAAAGTACCCGAGATCATCTCTGAAAGTTCCAACCCAGAAAGGAGTATTTTGAAGAGCACAAGGCAAGTGTGCTATAACGTATAATTATTCTGTCTAAAGATCGTTCTCTCTCTCTCTGTCTCTCTCTGTCTCTGTTTGTCTGTCTGTCTGTCTGTCTGTCTGTCTGTCTGTCTCTCTCTCTCTCTCTCTCTCTCTCTCTCTCTCTCTCTCTCTCTCTCTCTTTCTCTCTCTCTCTTGGAGATCTAAAGGTCCTTGGTTCGAACCCGGGTTCAGACACTTTTCCCACCTGTTTCGTTTTCAAGGAATTCCCTTCCGGGTCTGAGGCAGAGGGGAGGGGTGAGGATGGGGGAAGAAAACAAAAAGGGAAGGAGGGGGAGTAAGGGATGTGAGAAGAGAAGAAATGGCGACGGAGGTTTGGAGGAAGGGGAAACGAGGAAGAGGTGTAGGTGGGAGGAACGGCGAAAAGGGGAATCCTTGAAGGGGAGGAGGAAAGGGGGGAGGGAGGGGTGGTGGGACGTGGGGGAAGCTAGTTGTAATATCATTTTCAGTTGAAAGGAACAATTGTTTCGCGCTTCCTTTATGTGCTGTACAATTACCCCCCCCCCCCCCCCCCCCCCCTCCATTTCATTCCTCTAATCCCCACCACTATCCTTGTCTCTTTCTGTTTGTCTTCTCTGCTGAGTGATTCTGCACATCGTATTTCAGACACTGTTACTCGTGTTCACGTCCTTTCAAACTGGATTTTTAAGTACGTTTTGTGCTATCTGTTTTCTGCCTTCTCTCTCTCTCTCTCTCTCTCTCTCTCTCTCTCTCTCTCTCTCTCTCTCTCTCTCTCTCTCTCTCTCTCTCTCTCTCTCTCTCTCTCTCTCTCTCAGGCGTGTGTGTTGCATACAAAATGTGATTTGCCTTTATCCCCGTCTTCCTCTCTCCTACATTTCTCCGACCATTCCCCATAGCATCGTGTATTAACTATGAACAGGTCTCTCCCCACACTACCCTGAAGAGAGACGGGCGCGGGTGATGACTCCCACAGTTCAGACATGGATGAGGAGTTTACCTTCAACTATAGTCAGCTAGAACATTTTTTCTTAAGCATTTTCCTAGCTTGACTTCATGGAATGAGAGCCGATGTAAGTTGCTGCATGAAAAGATGTTATTTACAGTGGTGAATTCAGATTGCACAATGTATTCTAATTTGAATATGACTGAATAGAGTATTCATTAATGGAAAGCGTACGGCGTCACAGTTTATAGCAAACTGTTCGAGTCCACGGGTCAGTTAATGCTAAATGCTTCATCACAGCAGCCGATATATTCAAGCGGCCTAAGACGAATCGTGTATGACAGGGAGAAAACAGTGAGATACATCAATACAGTTCATCTTTTGTGCAAATAAAAACAGTGAATGGTGCCGCCCGTTCTTAAACAGACTGCCGTTTTCTCTCACTGTCTCTCTCTCTCTCTCTCTCTCTCTCTCTCTCTCTCTCTCTCTCTCTCTCTCTCTCTCTCTCTCTCCTTCTCTCCTCTCTTCTCTCTACGCACGCACGCACGCAAACACACACACACACACAGCGCGCGCGCGCGCGCCCCACACACACACACTGACTGACTGACTGAAACCAGTGTATTGTCAGAATATCATTAGATCGTGCTGGCATAGCACAACATGGAAGTAAATAGAACAAAATTTTAAATCACGGGAACTGAATAGACTGCAGAAAAATAATAGAAAGTAAAAAATTTTCAAATCCGTAAATGTCATAACAAAATGGTCATCTTGAAATTAAGTCATTCTTTCTCCACTCTGCGTTCTCTCTCCCTTTATCTGCTTCTCTATTTAACACACACACACACACACACAAACACACACACACACACACACCACACACACATGCTGCGCGCGCACACGCACGCACGCACACGCACGCACGCACGCACGCACGCACGCACGCACACACACACACACACACACACACACACACACACACACACCACGCACGTGCACACTTTCCACACGTACCACACATACATTAAACACACTCTCTCTCTCTCTCTCTCTCTCTCTCTCTCTCTCTCTCTCTCTCTCACACACACCACACACACACAACACACACACACACCACACACACACACACACACACACACACGTGCGCGCGAATATTCGTGCGCGCGCGTACACACACACACACACACACACACACACACACACACACACACACACACACACACACACACAAGTGTACGCATGCAAATGTATGTAAAAAAAATAGAAATGAACAGGAGAGGAGAAGAAACATGACCAAGAGTGCACGCGCGCTGTCGTGTGTGTGTGTGTGTGTGTGTGTGTGTGTGTGTGTGTGTGGTGTGTGTGTGTGTGTGTGTGTGTGTGTGGTGTGTGTGCGCGCGCGCGCGCGTGTGTGTGTGCGTGTGTGTGTGTGTGTGTGTGTGTGTGTGTGTGTGTGTGTGTGTGTGTGTGTGCGGGCGCGCGCGCTGTGTGTGTGTGTGTGTGTTGTTTTCCAGCTGTGGAGGGAATATCCTCAGAGAAAGGCGGCAGCCTGCCTCACAAGTCAGTTTCACGGTGAATGACCAGGATTGCCCGAGCCCTCAGCTGTATTCTCCTCCCACCCCTTTTGTTCTGTCACCTCTGTCTGACGACGCTCAGGTAGCAGATGTTCAGCCACATCACCAAACCTGCTTTCCTTCCACTCCTTTAGTTTTGTCACCTCGGTCTGACGATGGTCAGGTGGCTGATGTTCAGCCACAACAACAAACCTGCTTTGCAGCCAGTCCAGTAAAGCTGTCGTCCACCGCCACAAACAAATCCACTGAGAAGAAACGTGTCAACACTGCACAGGGAAACCCACCGGTAACGAAACAGTCACACGACCAAGTCGTTCTCAGAAGAAGACAAAGCAAGTGCCGAACACGGTTTTGTTGAAGGAGCCTCGCACAGATGCCTCAGAACGGAAACTTGAAGGAAGAAGACCAAAGACAGGCAGGAAATTCAACACAACGATGATCGCGTCACTCTCGCGGCTGACGATACCCAGCTGTCCTCCCAGTTGTCTTCGCAGTTCTTGGAGCCCCCCAAATTCAGCACCGTGCCACGTGAATCTATAGAGGAGAAAGAGAAACGCTTTTGTTTATTTGAAGATGAATTCGTTAAGCCAGGGCCCCGAGGAAAGGAGAAAAAAACCGGCAAATCGCAAGTCAAGATCCCCCAAACAAAACGGCAAAAGCGAACCGTTGTACTCATGGTCCCCAGCTCTTGGATGCAGCCAGTACACCCCCAAGCTGAAGAAAGCCGGAACTAGCCTCTTTCCAACAGAGAAGAAACCTACCACCACAGACAGCGGCAGCCAAACACCAGGGCCAAAAGGCGCCAACCGCCACAGAAACCTCACTGTACGAAACCAGCGAGAAAGTTCGATAAGAGAGTGAGCCATGTGTCCACGAACTCAAGCAAATCAGCAAGTCCAGGACTTATGAAAAATAACCAAAGAAGAACAACAGATGTCCCGACTAAAAAAGTCGGAAAACGTTATGACAAAATTCACAAAGCGCAGTCTGACCATATTTCATTTTGTGAACAGCCTGCAGAATTCCTCATGCACGAAGAATATGAAGACGAACTGCACACAAACCGTATGAAAACAAACACGGCTGAGATCAAACCCATCACAAAACAAGGTGCAGATGAACAAGACAGTCGACGTGCACGTCCTCTCCGCTCCTCCTTACGCGCTGACTCAAACCCAGTCGCTCATAAGCCCAATGCTGCATTACAACAAGTGGAAGACCAGAAAGATGGTATTTCAGGAACGATTCCTCGCTCATCAAAGCATCGTTTTAACAGTCCTGAAAGGAACAAAGAAATGATGAACAGCTCGGACACAGATTCGCCAGTTTATAAGGAAAAACACGTGACAGCATATAAGCAATTCACAAGATACGTGCCTTCTGGGAATGAGAAACAAACATGCACCGAAGAGGAACAGAAAGACATTGAGCTCACTGCACCCTCCCCCTGTCTTGCTAGTCCTTCAGACCCGATAGCTTTATTCCCCGAGCAACAAACGACGGCGAAAGAAAGCATTTCCAGTCCCAGAGAGAGCCAAGGAACCGATCTTCTGAGGCGTATCCTGCTTCAGCTGAAAAACACAGCAGTATCCAGCCAGAATGGAGATCCGTTGTCACCTACACAGTCGAGAATGACAGAGGTGAGTACATTCGGTTTGTCACTGGATTTCCTGATGCTCAACCCTCTTCGGGAAATGGAAAAATTGCCACCACGTTTCTTGGGTTAAACAAGCCGTTGCTGCTGCACCTGGCTGTTAATTTGTTTCATTTCATTCAGTTTTTCCCTGTTATTTCTACATACCACCATCACTTCTGCTACTATTGTTTTGCATATAAACAGACACACACACACAGGCACGCACACACACACACACACACACACACACACACACACACACACACACACACACACACACACACACACACACACACACACACACACACACACAAGTTTTGTATATTCAGGTGGAAATCTGTGGAATAAACTCACAAAACCCTTAAAAAAATACAAAAAATAAAAACACGTTTAAGAAAAAAATGAAAGATTATGTCATGAATCGTTGACCACACATGATACTGGAAAAAAGTCCATCCTGTGCAGAAAAGAAATACATTAGTAAAGATATACCTTCGTGAATGTAACCTTAAGGGTGGTAATGAGCATTGATACTTTTTACGTGAATGGAAGTGAGTGGGTAAAGGGGAGGAGATGGGAGGGGGAAGACGGTATGTTTACTTTTCTTTTGATGAAAGGCATTATATACGATTTGATTTTTTTCTCTTTCTTTTTTTCATAGATGGCTTGATGTAAAAAAGCAGATATGTTGCTTATTCAATGTTTCTATCTCTAAATAAAATTTTGACTTTGACTTTGACACATACACACACACACACACACACACACACACGCACACACACACACACACACACACACACACACACCACACACACACACACACACGCACGCACGCACGCACGCACACACACCACACACACGACACACACACACACACACACAATATATATGTTTATATATATATATAAAATATATATATATTATATATATATATATATATATAATATATAATATATATATATATATATATTATGTGTGTGTGTGTGTGTGTGTGTGTGTGTGTGTGTGTGGTGTGTGTTGTGTGTTGCCATGCCATGTGTTTGTCTTTGCAGTTAGTGTACCATCATTTAACGTGACATGATCATGTTTTCGCCTTAACTTCTTTCTCTCTGCTACTTTGTTGCTCAGAATGCTTTCAGTACGTTGTTTGATTCTGAATCAAGAAAGAATAGAAGCGTATGTAAAGCGTCTCTCTGTCTCGTGTGGCAAACATGTGCAGGCCTCGGGATGTCTGTGAAGTCTCTGTCCAGCAACGGGCCCAGTCCTACTTCAACCCGAGACGTCAGAGATCTGATGGACGATCTCCAGTCCACGGAGGAAGTTGCACCAAAGAGCGCTCTGACTACAGTAAATGATAGCTGTCTGTCTGTCTACATATTTGTTTGTCTGTCTGTCTGTCTGTTTTATGAACTCTCTGTCGGTCTGTCTATCTATCTATCTACAGCTGTACACACACACGCACGCACGGACGCACGCATATATATAAATATATATATATATATATAATATATATATAATATATATATATATATATATATATATATATATATGTTTTGTGTGTGTGTGGGGTGTTGTGGGGTGCGTGCGTGCGTGCGTGGCGTGCGTGCGTGCGTGCGTGCGTGCGTGTGTGTAGAGAGAGAGAGATGGATGTCGCTAGATAAAAGTACATACCCTTGTATATCTCTGTGTCTGTGTGTGCGTGCGTGCGTCCGTACGTGTATGTGCCCGCGCATGAGTGTGTGTGTGTGTGTGTGTGTGTGTGTGTGTGTGTGTGTGTGTGTGTGTGTGTGTTGTGATTTTAGTGCACTTACTTAGCTTAACATAGAACTGGTCTATGAATAAAATATTCGGGCATTTTTTTTGACAGAGAAATATGTGTGTGTGTGTGTGTGTGTTGTGTGTGTGTGTGTGTGTGTGTGTGTGTGTGTGATGAATAAGTTATGTACCATTCTCGTATACGTCGGCCAGTGCCCCCATTTCATTCTATTTTGCTATCAGGGTGTCTTTCTGTCAAACTATCGTACGTGTCATACTTGTGCAGTTTGTGGTTGGTATTGATTGATGGCTGTGATGTGGCCCTCACGGTCGCCTTGACATTAAACAGCCTACATTTGCATAGATACATAGATGGACAGGTTTGCACATGCATGCACAAATACGAATTTCTTGGTAACATTTTGGATCAAAATATTCCACCCAGTATAAAAAAAAAACGTGTAATGGACGACATTTGATCCATTTTATTTCTTCGTTTCAGGGTAATATATTTTTTATTGTGTTGCTCTTCTTGAACATTGTAGGTTCACGAAGGAAATACATACAGAAAACGGGGAAATGTCTTGTGCAACTTGTTTGATGCATCTGACTCGGACATTGCCATGCCTACCAAAACTAAAAGGTAAATCTCTCTCTCTCTCTCTCTCTTCTCCTCTCTCTCTCTCTCTCTCTCCATACATAATTGCTTACTATTCTGACATGAATCATTCGGTTTTTGTGCTTGACTAGCCTTTGATCTTCTTTCTTCTGCGTACGCAGGCTGATACTCCTGCGGACACCCCCTGTATAGGGAGTGGAGTTTTGTGTGTATGACCATTTTTTATCCCGCAATTAAGGCAGCCACACTCCAACTTCGGGGAAGGTGCATGCAATGTGTAACGTGTCATCCATACCAACGGCCAAACTGGCCTTCTCTTCCAAAAGTTGGTGATGGGATTTTACGTGTGTGCAAGATGTTATGCGTGCATTCACACACGGAAGCTCGGTTTATAGTCTCATTCGAAGGACTGTATGGGAAATGGAGTCAGAACCAATGTTAACTCCGAGGGAAAAATCCCCCAGTACCGAAACGGCCCGGCGGAGATTCGAACCCGCAACCCCAAGATTACGAGTCCGGCGCTAGCCTGTGATCGAAGTTGAAGAAAGTTAACAGTTTGATGGTTGAGCTGTATGTCACTTAACAGGTGATATTCAGAACAGCTGTACCGCTACGTCGATAGTTCATGCAGCAAAAAACACAAGAATATTAAAAAATGATGATGTATAAACTTGAACAAATAAGTCATGGAATTAGATTATTTTCCCTTGCATCGGCAGATCCTTTTTTTTCTTATCATAGAATATTTCACATCAAATACCAATATGAATTGATTTTACGCAAAAAAAGGGGATGTGAGAAATACTGAAATTGCAAGGCACAAGTGAAAGTAGGAGGAAGAAATAACAAATGAGAGTAAATTTGTGGAACTGAGAATCAAATTAAATTGCGAGCTTCCAGACTAAACATACATTATTTGCAGATTTTTTTCCCGTTTGAATTGATTTAATGACACTCTTTTCAGATTTTAAAGAAGAGAAATGCATGAAAAAAAAATCAGATGAAAGGGGCATACACAGTGCATTGTACACAGTACAATAATTGAGACTTTTCAGAGTCATATTTCAGACATTTTTTGTAGCGAATAATGTAGTGATGAAGACTAAATTTTGAAAAATATGTACATGGAATCATACTTAGGACACAAGAAAAGTAGGTTACGTGTCTGCAACATAGCTTATGTGTAACTTGAATGACATATAAATCGATCAAACTTTACTGCTCATAGTCGGCCTACAGCATCTGCCTGCAAAATATGCATTTCCACGCATTCATCAAACATGACAGTGACCGATAGCTTGAATGGTAAACTCAGTTGCAGTTCGTTGGTGAAAATGATTTTAGTTTTGCATGCATGTTCCATGTTGCTTATCAGTTGTGTCTCTAATGAGTTGTGCCGACCAATGGTTATGAGTACAACTGAACTATTTGCTCCCTGGTAATATGTGAAAGGTGTCCACTGATAATGCATGTGCAATGGGTCACTTCGGGTGTCATGCTTAAAAATGCACTAAAGCACATTACAGACACTAGGCTACATTCCACCGGATTTTCTATCTTGTCACAATGGGTGTTCTGCTCTGGAGGCCAAATGTAGTAAGAAACGTAAAAGGAGTCAGTGTAAAAGATGGTTCGAAACATCTATACAGAAACATTCTATCTTGGATATCTGTTTGGATCTGTGTACATTATACATATACGTTTCTAAAGATACTCATTACACAAACGGGTGTTCGTTGAATGTGATATGTAAAAAAAGGATACATGTTTGTTGCATTCTTTGGAAAGGATGTGACGAATTTGGATGAGAATTCATTGAATATTTGTGGGCCCATTTTTGTCTAAGCGCCGTCTGTTTTCAACAATTTTATATTTATGCATGTAATATTAATTCGAAATGCCAACCAAATCTCTTATAAAATCGGAAAGTGAATGTTCAAAAGACAAACAACACTTTAATTTCAAACCTTCGCGAAAAGAAAGTATCCACGTGCACAGAATTGTTAACATATATTGCTTTTTGTACTCCCAGTTCTTATAGAACAGGGAGTACTTTACGAATGGGAACGAAGAAATGCTGTGTGTCTGTCCGTCCGTCCGTCCGTGGTCAAAATGTGTTCCACTCGCTCCAGACAAAACTACTGGATTGATCTTTCTGAAAATTTGTAGGTATGTTCATTATGGGTCAAGGATGATGCCTGATGTTTTAGTTTACCGTTACAGCCGTTACTAATGGCTGTAACGGCCTGTAACGGTTTTTCTTCTTTATGGAATATCTCCGAAAGTACATGGCCGATCTTTGTGAACATTAGCAGGCATAAAGAGGATGGGGGACGGATGACACCCGATGTTTTAGTTTACCCCGTTATAGCCGTTACTAACGGCTGTAACGGCCTGTAACGGTTTTCCTTCTTTATGGAATATCTCAAAAAGTACTTTGTCGATCTTTCTGAAAATTTGTAGGTATGTTCAGTATGGGTCAGGAATAATGCCCAATGTTTTAGTTTACCGTTATATCCGTTACTAACGGCTGTAACGGCCTGTAACGGTTTTTCTTCTTTATGGAATATCTCCGAAAGTACATGGCCGATCTTTGTGAAAATTAACAGGTGTGTTCATTATGGGTCACGAATGATGCCCGATGTTTTAGTTTACCCCGTTATAGCCGTTACTAACGGCTGTAACGGCCTGTAACGGTTTTCCTTCTTTATGGAATATCTCAGAAAGTACGTGGCTGATCTTTGTGAAAATTAGCAGGTATGAAGAGGATGGATCACGGATTATGTCCGATGTTTTAGTTTACCCCGTTATAGCCGTTACTAACGGCCTGTAACGGTTTTCCTTCTTTATGGAATATCTCAAAAAGTACTTGGCCGATCTTTCTGAAAATGTGTAGGTATGTTCATTATGGGTCAGGAATAATGACCAATGTTTTAGTACCGTTATAGCCGTTACTAACGGTTGTAACGGCCTGTAACGGTTTTTCTTCTTTATGGAATATCTCCGAAAGTACTTGGTCGATCTTTGTGAAAATTAGCAGGTAAGTTCATTATGGGTCACGGATGATGCCCGATGTTTTAGTTTACCCTGTTATAGCCGTTACTAACGGCTGTAACGGCCTGTAACGGTTTTTCTTCTTTATGGAATATCTCCGAAAGGACATGGCCGATCTTAGCAGGTATGTTCAGTATTGTTCACGAATGATGCCCGATGTTTTAGTTTACCCCGTTATAGCCGTTACTAACGGCTGTAACGTTTTTCTTCTTTATGGAATATCTCCGAAAGTACTTGGACGATCTTTTTGAAAATTAGCAGGTATGTTCATTATGGTCACGGATGACGCCCGATGTTTACCCCGTTTATAGTTTACCCCGTTATAGGCGTTACTAACTGCTGTAACGGCCTGTAACGGTTTTCCTTCTTTATGGAATATCTCAGAAAGTACGTGGCCGATATTTCTGAAAATGTTTAGATATGTTTATTATGGGTCACGGATAATGCTCCATATTTCAGTTTACCGTTATAGCCATTACTAACGGCCCATAATGTTTTTCTTCTTTATGGAAAAACTCAGAAAGTTCTTGGCCGATCTTTCTGAAAATTTGTAAGTATGTTCATTATAGGTCACAGATGATGGCCCATGTTTACCAGAATAGCCATTACTAACGGTTACACCAGCCCAAGACGGTTTTTTTCCTCTTTATGGAATATCTCACACGTATTCAGGATAAACTGGGAGTACGTTTATATGCTTTGCATCTTGTTGTTACATTATTTAGCATTAATGTTAAATACTTTTCTTTTTTGTTGTAAAGAAAGACCTGACATGGCAACATTTCAAGCCAATTTTAACGTCACAGAATAAAAACATAACCAATCTTGAGAACTGTGATGACCTAAACGTTCTCTTCCAGGTACCTGCCAAGCGAGTTACGTCCCATCGAAAGTGACTTGAACATACTTTTCAGCGCTGACATCTTTGTATGAAGTAGGTCACGAACAAAGTGATAGCGTCTGGCAGTTTCGTTGTTGGCTGCACCGTTTCCGTTGTTCTGTTTCTTTATGCACCATGTTCTATTGTTGGAGTTATTCTGGGTTAGGTTGTTTTTTTTCGTGGAGGTGGGGGTGGGGGGGGGGGTGCTGGAGGAGGGGGGATGGGGGTAAAAGAGTCGGAGAGAGGGAGCGGAGATGGGGAGGAAGTGGCGATGGGGAGAGGAGAAGGTGGCATTTCTGATTCAAGCATCTTCTTAATTTAATTCGATATTTTCCAAGTTTGATCTTTGTGGCAAAGAACATTATTTTTGTTTTTTTCTTCGTCATCATGTCTCATACTTTTATCTGTGAATGGGTGCCTTGTAGACTGGTGAGTTGATTTTAACGTGGTGACAGCCCTGATGTGGCCCTTTGCGGTCGGCTAGGCTATAAGCAACATTATCTTATGGGTGCCTTGTATCTCTCTCTGTCACTCTCGCTTTCAGTCTCTGTGTCTGTTTCTGACTCTCTCTCTCTCTCCCCTCTCTGTCTCTCTCTGTCTCTTCAGTTTTGCCTGGTATTTTTGTCAGCGTGTGGTTGCGTTCCATCTTCTTCTGTCTGCCAGTCTGTCTGTTTGTCTCCTCTCTCCCCCTCTCTCTCTCTCTTTCTCTCTTCTCTCTCTCTCTCTCTCTCTCTCGCTTCACTCTCTGTCATCCTCTTTCTTCCTCTGGACTTCTCTTTGCCTCCGTGTTTTGTTCATCATTATTTTTTTGGTCATCTGATAGCTGCCTTGCATTTTTCCGTCTCTCTCTCTCTCTCTCTCTCTCTCTCTCTCTCTCTCTCTCTCTCTCTCTCTCTCTCTCTCTCAGATTCATAAAGGAGAGTTTGGCTTCTTCAGTAGCTCATGAAAGGAGCGGAAGCGTTTGAAGGTGTAAGCACTTAAGACAAAAGAGTGAAACCGGAAAGAAACAAAAGTATTCAAACAAAACCACGATAGCATTCATGAAACATTACCAAAAAAATACACCCCTGCAGTTTTATCAAACGTGCTTCTAAACTTCACTCCTGTGGTAAGGCATCAAATCCGGTGTGTGTGTTGCGTGTGTGCGCGCGCACGCGCGCGTGTGTGTGTGTATGTGTGTGGTGTGTGTGTGTGCGTGCGTGCGTGTGTGTGTGTGTCTGTGTGTGCGCGCGCGCGCGTGTTCGCGCTTTTCTGCAGTTTTCATGTAGCGTTAGGCTATTCCCACGCCACTTACTTCGGCTGGAGCACTGCCCCATGGGCAACTACACCCAGCCGGTTTTGTTGCAGTATGAGATCAACAGTATGCAGGGAGTTATCAGTGGGTGGTCACGAAGCAGCCACCAAAGACTGCCGAGTCACTTTGTTGGTGTTCAGTGGCGCTTGTTCTGATCCAGCATGCCACTGACATAAGAACTGGTGAGTCGCAGAGACGTGAGAGTGGCGTTCCTGTGACTACACCCTTCATCCATCCAACGACAATCCCCATATAGTGGGCGTTTCCCTCTGGAATACACCCCTTCATCCATTCAACGACAATCCCCATCAACTAGTGGGCGTTTCCCTCTGGAATACACCCCTTCATCCATCAACGACAATCCCCATCAACTAGTGGGCGTTTCCCCTGGAATACACACCCTCATCCATCCAACGACAATCCCATCAACTAGTGGGCGTTTCCCCCTGGAATACACCCCCTCATCCATCCAACGACAATCCCCATCAACTAGTGAGCGTTTCCCTCTGGAATACACCCCTTCATCCATCCAACGACAATCCCCATCAACTAGTGGGCGTTTCCCTCTGGAATACACCCCTTCATCCATCCAACGACAATCCCCATCAACTGTCGCAAATGAAGAATTGTTAGCACTCATCGCGGCATGGATGTGGATGGAAATCGAAATGAGTTACCACTCAGCAAGAAATGAAGGCACAGATATTTAGACATAAAAAGTCTGGAAATAAGATGGAGGTTACCACTTCAGCAAGAAATGAAAGGCTACAGATATTTAGACATAAAAAAGTCATGGAAATTAAGATGGAGGTTACCACTTCAGCAAGAAATGAAAGGCTACAGATACTTTAGACTTAACACACAAAAAGGTAATGGAAATTAAGATGGATGTTAGCACTTCAGCGAGAAATGAAAGGCTACAGATTTTTAGACTTGTAAAAAAAAAGGTAAAGGAAATCAAAATGGATGTTACCACTTCAGCGAGAAATGAAAGGCTACAGATTTTTAGACGTGAAAAAAGTCATGGAAATCAAAATGGATGTTAGCACTTCAGCAAGAAATGAAAGGCTACAGATTTTTAGACTTGTAAAAAAGGCAAAGGAAATCAAAATGGATGTTAGCACTTCAGCAAGAAATGAAAGGCTACAGATTTTTAGTCTTATAAAAAAAAAAAAGTCATGGAAATCAAAATGGATGTTAGCACTTCAGCTAGAAATGAAAGGCTACAGATGTTTAGACTTATAAAACATATGCTGAGAAGAAATGGATGGTGTATGAAGAACGTGTTTTGCTTATTTACAGCTTTCGAAACGTTAAATTGTGAGTTGTTGACATCCACATAGCTTACTTCGATTTCAAGGGTTGGAGGCTTATGCAGTGACAGCTTGTTTTCAAAACAAAATTGTTTCCCTCGTTCACAACTGATAATGATAATAGTAATGATGATAATGATAACAATGATTATTATAATAATAACAAGAATAAAAACGATAATAACGATAATAATAGTAATGATAATAATAATCACATGATAATGATAATTTCGACGTCACCAGTCAATTATTGTAAGCTTTCTACTTGTCCTCAAAACGTTGATCTCCCTTTTAAATGTTAAGGGTTATTCTTATAAAGAAATATTATACGGCTAAATCATTGAATACCGTATGCGTTAACAACCCACAAGTACACACATAAAACTCCAAAAGAAATGAACAAGAACAACCAGCAACAGATAAAACGCAGGTCGCAAACAAACGTTCGTATGGCATCCAAGCGGACCATCACCCGGCTTGGCTGTCTTACTCCCTCTCTCTACTTATCCTTCCCCTCCGCCGCGTTCATCCCCCAGACAAACAAACAAAGGAAGGTGATTACAGTAGAATAACAAACACATTTTACTAGAGTTGAATTTTCAGTGAAATGTTTCGCTTAACTTTTTTGTGAGGAGATAGGGCCCATGTTGCTTATTTGTCAAATCATTGAGCGCGCTGAATGTGTGCGCCTTCCTTCCAGTTCACAATGTAGCTTTGATCTTGAAGAACACGGGGGACATGACTGCGAAACTGTCTTCTTTGAGGATGATGTTGCATGCTGTGTTGCTGACTGGGTGCTTACAGGCATTCAATAGAAACTGGTTGTTGATAGATTGATCATTTTGATTGTGAAGGGTAACAGATGAGTAAAAAGATGCTGTTTTCCAGTTGGTCCTTGTCCCTTCAAGGACTAAGGATACTGACACAAATACACGAGAGGAGAAGAGAGAGAGAGAGAGAGAGAGAGAGAGAGAGAGAGAGAGGAGAGTTGCTATGTATTTCTAGCTTACAAAGTTCCTCTAATTCTGATTCTTTACAGTAAATCCAGCATTTTGTTATAGCTTGTGAAAGTTTCTTGGGCAACTTGTGTACTGTAACTAAGTTTTGTGAATTCTCACGATTGTGTATCAAAGTTTAATAGAAATGCTTTATGACATTACTCGAAAAGCAATACATGGGTTGAAAAGCCTTTTTTTGTTTCAGTTCGCCACGTTGATAGCCAAAGGGACAGTGACATTGTTTTATCAATACAAACTGCGGATTTAGTCAGTGATTATATTTGTTTATCTATAGTTTAAAAATGCGCCTATGGGCTAGGAAAAAAAAACCCACACGCAAACTTGCCTTTTACTAATTGTCTTCAGTGTGAGCTACCTGCACACCAGACTCATTTCATTTGTATCTGATCGTATATTTCTACTAAGGAAGCTCTCTTTGAACTTGTTTTTCTTCATTTTAGCTATAACTTGCGTTTCTTTAAGCCACTGTTCTTTCCGCACTTTTGTTTGTGCTGCATCCCCACCCCATGTTCTTTAACAAATTACCCCCCCCCCCCCCCCCTGCCCTTTCACACTTTCCGTTTGATGTGGGACCTCCAGTCACTCATTTTCCCACCTTGTACTTTTGATACAGTTCTTATCTCCACATATTCATTTCTATCTTTAATCACAGAAATTTTCTAAAGCAAAAAAAAAAAAAACAGAAAAGAAAAGAAAAAAGCAGCAGCCACATGTAAACATTGAACTTGTTGAAATATTGTACTTGTGACGAGAAAGATACGTCGGAGTTTAGGCACGCAGATGGAGAGGGGTGGGGATGGGGGTTTATCCTGTGTGTTCATACAAACTCTAAAACTGTTGACGTTGATTGTAACATCTGAATAAAGTATTTAGGACTTTCAAAAACAACATGAAAACTGAAACCTCGGGGGAAGGAGGGGGGGGGGGGGGGGGGGGGTAGAAAATGGAAGAAAATCCAGTTCAATGCAGTCTTTCCTTTTCTTTCCACTTCAAGACATAGTTTTACACTATGTATTTATACTGCATCTGACAATGGTAAATTCTAAGAATAGTAAATTATCCTGTAAACAGCAAATGCTCATTCGTTATAAAAATGTTCCTGCAGGGACACACCTTTCCATTTCTTTGTTAGAAATTGAACCCGCATAAGCCACTCTGTTGTCTCTGTGCTTTTCTGTCTGCTCTCTCGCTCTCGCTGTCTCTCTCTCACTCGCTCTCTCTCTCTCTCACCCGCTCTCTCTCTCTCTCTCTCTCTCTTCCCACCCTCAACCTCTCTTTCCCACTATCTCTTTCCCTATGTCATCCTTACGAGTTATTTGTGGAGAAACAAACAAAACGTTTCTGGAAACTACGTTTATTCTTTCAAATAATCACCATATAAATCGTTTTAGTCGTAAACAAAATTGATATATACAAATTTTGACCTAAGGTAAAGAAGGGAAGCCATGAAGATGGCTCCAGAAATTGAAAATAAGAGATCGATCATCAAAAGCCCTGGGGGCCGGAATAGCTCAGTTGGTAGAGCGCCGGACTCGTGATCCTGGGGTTGCGGGTTCGAATTTCGGTATAGGGGGATTTTTCCCTCGGAGTTAACATTGGTTCTGACTCCATTCCCCACACAGTCCTTCGAATGAGACTATAAACCGAGGTTCCGTGTGTGAACGCACGCACAACATCTTGCACACACGTAAAATCCCATCACCAACTTTCGGAAGAGAAGGCCAGTTTGGCCGTTGGTATGGATGACACGTGGCACATAGCATGCACCTTCCCCGAAGATGGAGTATGGCTGCCTTAATGGCGGGATAGAAAAGGGTCATACACACAAAACTCCACTGCCTGGCTATACAGGGAGTGTCCGCAGGAGTATCAGCCTGCGTACGCAGAAAGAAAGAAAGAAAATCAAAAGCCCTTAAAATAACTTTAAAATGGATCAAAGAGAATTGAAACTGGCTTCTGATATAGGTAATAAACATTTAGCGAGCACACTGCATACTCTGTCCAAATGATTAGGTAATAGAATGTCAGTGTGCTGACAACTTTTTAACCTGGCTGAATCACAATGACAAACCGCCCTAACAAATATTTTTACATGAATACGACTAGTCCACTGCACAGGAAATTTTACAGTGGTAGTCTGAGCAATGCAGAAATAGGGAGGGTGGTGGTGGTGGTGGTGGTGTGTGGCAGGGATTACCACAAAAATGCCATATCCCGTAATTCATTATTGTTAAATAGGATAGTCGACGATGAACACGCACTGATAAAATGTTTCAATACAGTGAAGAAAGATAACATTGACAAAATGCAAGATATAGTGATGGTCGCCTGACATAGTTTTTACTGGGGTCATCCCAGTGCTTACGTAGTCAATGCCGACAGTTTCGATTACATCACCATCATGGACACTTTTGCTCTCATGCGAGACGAAAGCATTCGAAGGGAGCGTACTCTCAGTGCTCTTGACAAAGGCATCCGGAACAAAGGAGCCAAGCCCAAACTGTTTTCATCGAGCGAGTGTTTGGATTCGTTAATTACACAATGAATGAAGTCTCGTGGCGCGCGCGCGCGTGCCCACACACACACACACACACACAACACACACACACACACACACACACACACACACACACACACACACACACACATACACACACACACACACACGCACGCACGCTCGCACGCACACACGTGTTGATGTTATTTTGTTCAAACAACACACCTCCACAGCTGATAATCGGCATTGATACCTTTTTCTCAATGTGAAAGTTAGCTTCAGTCGTTCTATATCCCTATTTCTACTTGACCTAGAGCATTTGATGAATCGGCACCCATGACGTGCGCAATGCGACTTATGTTTTTAGGCGATATGCGATGAACGTGAACTGATGTCACTAGCAGAATCGTCATACATGCTGTCAACCCAAGAGAACGCTGAAGAGCTCGCATACGAAGAAGTGTCATCTGACGTGTTAAGATCCAAATTCACGTTGCTGGCCTCACTGGGCGCCATCACAACCCATCCTGCATTCCCTGCTGATGTGGGCCATGTTCTTTGTGTACTTGGGCGACTTTCAACAGAAAGCGGTTTTTGTTCTCTCCTTTGTCGACATTTATTGGAAACAAAGATACCCCCAACGAGCATGGACAAGAAAAGCATGCCAACAACGACGCCCAGTATCACCTTTTTGTAGCTTTTCCTGTCCTCTTGGCTGCCTCTTGTCACCTCATTTTTGTCTTTGTCATCGTCATCTTTTTTGTCATTGTCATCTTTTTTGTCATTGTCATCTTTTTTGTCATCGTCATCTTTTTTGTCATTGTCATCTTTTTTGTCATTGTCATCTTTTTTGTCATCGTCATCTTTTTTGTCATTGTCATCTTTTTTATCATCGTCATCTTTTTTGCATCGTCATCGTCATCTTTTTTGTCATCGTCATCTTTTTTGTCATCGTCATCCCCTTTTTCGTCTGACGAAGGGCAGTTGCCTTCACCAGGATTGAGGCAAACCTGTTGATCCGATGTCAGTTTTTCAAACTTATGTCTACGAAAAGACAAGTAGCATTTGTAACGTCTGCAACACTTCGGGACTGATCCCATTGCTAGTTTGAAGCTGTAGGTGCTGATGACAAAATTCTCATCAAAGTTTCGCTCAGTTACGCTGCCCCCTCGGTAGGATTCGTCATAATCAGAATCGATGGTGATCCACTGGTCCCCGTCAAGGTATTGGAAATGATAGTCTGAAACTGACTCCCCTATGCCTTTGCGCCGCAAACCAGAGGTAGCTTTGCAGTTCAATGTTATAAGGTCATTGTTTCTGGTTGACCTTGTCGTTGAAATTGACAAACTGACCCTTCTTGGGTACGCTCCGGCTCTCACGTCAATAGAAGATCGGTTGATAATGGTCATCCCTTTATATAAAGACGTTACAGAACACTCGTAGGAACAAATTAAATCGGTGATAATGGCAGACGTTATAGTGAAATTGACAGACGTGCCATCTCCAGAAACGACAGACCTGGAGTAAATAGGAGCGGTCTTTGATGGGCGAAGCACATTTCCTGATGGATTAACGGAGACGAAATTGTTGACCAAAAGTTCCTTGTCATCTTTTATTTTGGAGATCTTTAACCACAACAGCTTACCCGGAGTCATTCTTCCATCGCAAAGGATTTCAAATCTTGTATTTCGGTTGGGGTAGAGGATAATGGGATCAGGACACACAGTAAGGACATCTTTGGTGATGCAAGCACGCAGACCTCGGTCAGAGACAAGTATGAGTGTGCTGAACAACCACACACAGCGTTTGACGTCCATTTGTGTAGCTTTGAATTGTCCAAGCTGTCGTCCGTCCATCCAACACTGGAACAGAAGATACATATCACTGTGCGGGTTATGACATGAAATTCATAATTGATAGGGTCTTCATTGTCCAGAAGACCTCACAGAAAATAACGTCTCCCTCAGCTTACAATTTCATCATGTTAAGGAAGCAAAGGGAAATATCATATAGGCATACATACATGCACTGGAACAAAACAAGAGGACGGGCTTACTCTCCGTCAGCTTACAGTTTTACCGTCTTAAGGAAGCAAAGGGAAATATCATATACGCATACGCACACACTGTGTGACAAAACAAGAGGGCGGGCTTACTCTCCGTCAGCTTACAGTTTTACCGTCTTAAGGAAGCAAAGGGGAATGTAATACATGCATACGCATTGGCACTGTAACAAAACTGGTGACCTACTCGTTTTTTGAGTGAACCAGTATTTTAGGAAGAAGAAGAAAACAACAAGATGCAGCAGCCCAATATATCTCTACCATGTTGGCGCTCAAAATTTCTTCATTCCCTTTCTTAACAGCAAAGGTATGAAAACTGTTGTTACTATTCAGTACAGACATTTCACCAGCCAGATCATGGAACCAACCTGACTGCCTCATACAAAATGAACAAAACTGTTTTGGTATCTCAGGCGCCCTAAAACGTAAATCTTAAGGAGCAGTTTCGTCACGAACTTGCTCAACAAACATAAAGGATGGAGTGTTGTGAAAGACCCCAAGCAGATAGCTGATCGCATTTACTTCAGTTAAACAATACCAGTGAGTCCCCCCACTGCAACATGATTGGATCCTGTCCGTGACTGAGTACCCCACCTATCGAGTCTGAGCGTACATGTGCATGAAAGTGTGCACGCATGCAGGCACGGATGCACGCACGCACGGATGCACGCACGCACGCACGCGCGCACACACACACACACACACACACACACACACACACACTTAACACACCACACACACACACACACACACACACTTATACACACACACACACACACACACACACACACACACAACACACACACACACACTGATACACTTAGTCAAATACCACTTATGAGTACATAATACTAATTCATTCTTCACGATGCTGCAGTGGACTGATGTGGGAAACAAACAAGCGTGAAGTGGAACGCAGTTTGAAGTCGGCGCTATCGCACAAAATGGGAAGCAACTGCTAATACAGTTTAGGATTATTGTCGAGAATTGTCGTCTGGTTGTAAGTGGTAGAATTCGTAATGCATGTAGCAGTGGAGAATTCACACATACACACGCGCGTGCGCACACATTGAGACTTTAAACTTGGGTTCTCTGCATGAAAACTTACTTACACGTGTGTGGGTGCCCTAGGCCAACAGCAGGACCGTATCGTTACAGCAGTCAGCACAGAGCATTTTGCATATACTTTTGGCACTTTTGTTGATTAATGTATGTGTTGTTATCAACGCACTGATTTGGGAATCTACCGCAAAGAAAGAATGTTTAAAAGAAAATACGTTTATTTTTTTTAATGAAAACACCATAATGCACACTCCCCCTCCTGATAAAGGAATGCACACCATGGTATTGTACGCTGTAAGCGCGTTTAATGAGAACCCGCTCGGTGTGCCTCTGTCCGCACTATCCCTGGTCACTATGAGAGAGAAACCGAGAGAGTGAGCCGGCATACGGGCATGTAGGGTAAACAGCATCTTTCCGTACGTGGAAATTTTGCTGAAGGCGCGCACTAACTGTAACTGGCTCTGTGACAGACAACACGTGCCATGCGCTCGGAAGTGGAAGAGAATTAGTAAGGTACGTCCACAAGGGAGAGTGCATTACCTTTAGCTTACGATCAACTGTTAGCGTAAGGGACCAACACACGTCAAATCTCATCGCCAGCTTTCTGTACTGTCGGCCAGTGTGGCTGTTTTTATGGATGCACTTAGAATGCACGGAAAGGATGAAAAAACATAGTGACTGATAGACTGAATGACGCGGGAAACGACTGAATGTAGCGCTAGCCGGCAGCTCTTCAGTCAGCTCTACGCAGGCAGAAGCCCGTTGTGTAAAGCGAGCATTTCGTACTTGGTCTCTGACGGATGACAGGCCCTAGATAGGTACCTTAATGATAAGAATGATAATCACGTCAGAAAACATCCAGAGACGAGTTCGCTTCAAAATTAAAAAGGGCATTATTCTTAAAAACGTGACGGATGAAACTGGATTACAACGATTTTTTTTTGGGTACCATAACGCAATAAATCAAAAAGCACAAAACTAATAACCACAGGATATAGTTTTTCTTTTTATGGTTATAATATGTAGTAAATCGATTTATGAAGAGAAATTTTGCATTTGAATAGAATTTGTTAATTAGTGTCCAATAATCTTACCATAGCCTATCTTTGAGATGTATCCACTAAAACAGTGAAGCCACAACCCCAGCCATCTGATCCCTTCATTAACCATCCTTGGTTGTTTGTTTTAAAAACAAGGGAAAAAAACATAGAAAGAAAGCAAACAAAGTTGGGCCGAAATAGCTCAGATGGTAGAACGCCGGACTCATAATCTTGGTGATCCGGGGGCTGCAGGTTCAAATCTCCGCCAAGCTTTTTTGAGGGATTTTTCCTCGGAGTTGACATTGGTTCTGACTCCATTTCCAAAAAACTCCTTCGAATGAGACCATAAACCAAGATTCCGTATAGAAATGCACGCATAGCATCTTATACACACGTGAAATCCCATTACCAACGTTCGGAAGGGAAGGCCAGTTTAGCCGTTGGTATGGATGACACGTAATACGTAGCATGCACCCTGCGTGAAAAATCAAACTCAGGAGTTGCTGAAATTGACTGGATATAATGGGAAACGACTGAATGAAGCGCCGGCTGGCACTCTTCAGTCAGCTCTGCCCAGGTAGGCAGCCCCTTGTGTGAAAGAGTGTGGATTATGAAGCGCTTAGAGCTTGGTCTGTAGCCGAGGATAAGCGCTGTGCAAGTGCTCATAATGAGAAATAAAAAAAGAAAAGAAAGAAAAATGGGTATCAGTTTAATAAGAGATTACCATCGAAACCGCGTCGCAACCGATTTTCACACACACACACACACACACACACACACACACACACACACACACAGAGTAATCGAAACAGTACACACATCGTAAAAATCTTGTACTATGATTTCTGCTGAAGTCTTGTATGGATAAGAAACGCTGATCGTACAGACACAGCCTTTAGAGATTTTTAAAGCAAAAAAAAATAAGTAACATGTAAACATTCAACCTTTTGTAATATTATACACATGACCGAAACATTACACGTATAAATTTAGGGATGCAGACGCAGAGGGATGGGGATAGCCAGTATACTGTAATAGGCCTATAATACAAACTCTAAAGCTGCTAAATATATATCTGAGTAAAGTATTTAGGACTATCAACACAAAATGAAAACTGAACATAAAAAATGTTGGGAAATATTCGCGAAAACTGGAACATCTCCCTTTACCTGTGGCCCTAAAGCATCAACACAAATTGTCCTGTGCAACATATTGTTAAAAAGACCTTAAGATGATAAACATGTAGTAAAAGACATATCAAATCATCATATTACTTTCCACTGTAGGATTCTTTATCTATTCGGACACGTAGTACAAGACTTGTTTATTGCAAAGCTTTGAAAATTAGTTTTAAAATGTTGAAAGTATTGCTCTTTTATCCGCAAATAAATCTTGTGTTATTTGAAGCAGTCCAATAAATACGTTTATTTGAAATAAAAAGAAAGAAATATTTCCGAGTTCGGACAATAAAAAGTAGACGACATTTCTTAGAAGAAGAACCAATCTTTATTCTGCTAGTTTTTGTTTTCGTTTGTTATTTATTTGTTGTTTTGATGATTGCATCGACTTTTTTGTGTTTTTTTTAGGTTTTTGTTTTGTTTTTTGTTTTCGAGGAGGGGGGTTGGAAGGGGCTGGGAACAGAAAAAGGAATAAAATCCAGTTCTATGCAGATTTTCCCTTTCTTTCCACTGCAATGCATACATTTACACTATCTGTTTATACTGCATCTGACACTGATACGTTTAAAGAAAAATAGATTCTTCTGTGAACAGCAAGCGCTCATTGGTTACAAACATATGTTCCTGCAGCTACACACCTTGTATCATTTCCGTAGAAAAATTTGATTCCGCTTAAGCCACTCTGTTGTCTCTGTGTCTGCCTGTCTCCTCTGCCCTCTTTGTCTGTCTGTCTGTCTCTCCTCCACTCATCCCTCTCTCTCCAGCCACCTCTTTCTCTGTGTTGTCCTCACGTGTTACTTGTAGAGAAACAAACGAACATGTTCTGGAAAATTATGTTTATTCTCTCAAATAATCACGGCATAAATAATATCAGTTTAAACAAGTTTGTACAAATTTTGGCCGAATAAACAAAGAAATCCAGCTTGGGTCGAAGAGAATTTAAACTGGCTTCTGATACAGTCACAAACTTCGTTCTAACAAATGTAGCACAATACACGGATCCAAATAATTAGTTGATAAAATGTCAACGTGCTGGAAATGTTTTTGCAGCTTGAATTACAATGGCATACCATTTTTGTACGTGTTGCCCAAACAACAGTTCTGACATGAAAAAGACTGATCCACCGAAAAGGAAATAGTGCAGTGTCGGCTGAGCGATGCAGAAGTAGGGGGAAAATGGATGACCAGGGGGAAAAAAAAAAGCTGTATCCCTTAATTCATCATTTATAAGTGTGATAGCCCACCATGAAAACACACTGATAAAATGTTTCAACACAGTGAAGAAAGATCACACTGACAAAATAAATAAGAAGATGGCGATGGTCACCTGAATGATGATTTTTGCTGCAGTCACTCCAGTGCGTACATAGTCAATGCCGACAGTTTTGCTTACGTCGCCATCATGGACACTTTTTAATCTCAGACGAGACCGAAGAGTTCGAAGGAGCGTCCTCCGGAACAAAGGAGCCGAAGCCAAACTTTTTATCGAGCGAGTGTTTGTGTTCGTTAGTAACACAATGACTGAAGGCTCGTGACACACACGCACGCACGCACGCACGCACACACACACCACACACACACACACACAACACACACACACACACCACACGTCATGGAGTTGAAGATATTTTGTTCAAACAGCACACCCCGCAGCTATCAGTGCATGATGAGACCTCAGGACGATAAAAGCATAAAATACATGTTCTTGCCTTTTTTCACTTCGTGAGTTTGAGCTTAAATAGGCTCTATATGCCCATTTCTACGTGACCTAGAACACTTGATGGTCTGCACCCATGACGTACGCGATGCGGGATACGTTTTCAGGCGTTCGTTGAATGTGTGCTGATATCACTGTCACCACTGCCGTGCGATGTGTAAGCCCCTATGGAGATCGTTGAGGAGTCTGCAAGTGAAGAATGGCTCTGCGTTGTTTCCAAATCCGAAGTCATACTGGTGCCCTCAGGTGCTGTCTCAACTAATTCCGTAGTCTGTTTTGATGGGGCATATTTTCTTTCTGAATTTCGGCGACGTTTATCTGAAAGCCGTTTTTCTTCCTTCCATCGGAGATATTTGATGAAAACAAAGACGACAATAACGAACACAGACAAAGAAACAACGCTAATAATGATGGGTATTGTCGTCCTGTTTTTGTGTTGTTTGCCTGATAAAGGGCAGTTGCCTTCACCAGGATTGAGGCAAACCTGTTGATCAGACGTCAAATTTGTAAAATCATGTCCACGAAAAGACAAGTAGCATCGGTAACGTCTGCAAACACTTCGGGATTGACTCCACTGCTAGTTTGATGCTGTAGGTTCTGCTGACAAAAATCCCATCAACCGTTCGCTCACTTAGACTTATTCTTTGATCGGATTCGTTAGCATCAGAATCAATGGTGATCCACTGGTCCTGGTCAAGGTACTGGAAATGATAGTCTGAAACGGACTCCCCTCTATCTTGGCGGAACAAACCAGAAGTAGCTTCGCAATTCAATGTGATAACATCTTTGTTACTGATTGACTGTATCGGTGACACTGACAAATTGACATTTCTTGGTACGCTCCAGCACTCACGTCAATAGAAGATTTGTTAACCCGGCCCGAATCCCTAACTTGAGACTGGATGTCACACTCGTAAGAACAAATTAAATCGTCGATTATGGCAGACGTTATAGTGAATTTAAGAGACGTGGCATCTCCGTTGATGAGAGACCTGTTAACTATAGGAGCAGTCGATGATGGGCGAAGCGCCTTTCCTGATGGAAAAGAGCTGATATAATTGCTGACCAAACGTTCGTCGTCACCTTTTATTTTGGAGATCGTTATCGAATTCAGCTTACCCGGTAACATTCTTCCATCGCAAATGATTTCAAATCTTGTATTTCGGTTGGGGTAGAGGATAATGGGATCAGGACACACAGTAAGGACATCTTTGGTGATGCAAGCACGCAGACCTCGGTCAGAGACAAGTATGAGTGTCCTGAACAACCACACACAGCGTTTGACGTCCATTTGTGTAGCTTTGAATTGTCCAAGCTGTCGTCCGTCCATCCAACACTGGAACAGAAGATACATATCACTGTGCGGGTTATGACATGAAATTCATAATTGATAGGGTCTTCATTGTCCAGAAGACCTCACAGAAAATAACGTCTCCCTCAGCTTACAATTTCATCATGTTAAGGAAGCAAAGGGTAATACATATAGGCATACATACATGCACTGGAACAAAACAAGAGGACGGGCTTACTCTCCGTCAGCTTACAGTTTTACCGTCTTAAGGAAGCAAAGGGAAATATCATATACGCATACGTACACACTCTGTGACAAAACAAGAAGACGGGTTTACTCTCCCTCAGCTTAAAGTTTTACCATTTGTGGAAACAAGCGGAAATATAATGCACGCGTATGCACGGGCGCTGTAACAAAACAACAAGATGCAGCAGCCCAATATGTCTTTACCATGCTGGTGCTTAAAACAGTTTCCATGCCCTTTCTTAACAGCAAAGGTATGAAAACTGTTGTTACTATTCAGTATAGACATTTCACCAGCCAGATCATGGAACCAACCTGACTGCCTCATCCAAAATGAACAGAACTGTTTTGGCGTCTCAGGCGCCCTAAAGGATGGAGTGTTGTGAAAGACTCCAAGCAGATAGCTGATCGCATTCACTTCAGTTAAACAAAACCAGTGAGTCCCCTTGCAACACGATTGGATCCTGTCCGTGACTGAGTACCCCACCTATCGAGTCGGCCTTGGTCAAGCTATGAGCCACTTGTTCTCTAACCACAGTTCTCTTGAAGCTTGCTCGCACAAAATGGGCAGATGTCATGCTCTTGGGGATCAGTCACGTCTGTTGACAGTTGCCTGACCAGTGATATGGTAGGAGGACGTTTATTTTGAACTGGGGTGAGATGAGAGGGGTTGATTGCTGGACACCCATGTGAGAGACATGGCGCCAGCTTTTCCTTCAGTCAGAAGAATTGTGGAAAGCAAGATCTGAAAATAGCTGGTTTACGCCTGTGATCTGTTCAGACATGGCCGATAGGCTCGTTCTCTGGTTACTCTGACCCGCTCTTACATTGGAGGGGTCGGATGAAAAATAAACATCTGCTCAGGCTGATTGAATTTCAAAGGACAACTCCCCGGCAGTCAACAGGTTCATATGGGATAGTGAATTAGAGCTACATTTGTTTCTCGTAACCTGACCCGTTGCTCAAGAAACGCCACATTTCCCCGCCACGATCAACGTGCGGTAACCAAAGGTCAAGCAAGTTCCAAATGACTCACTGCGCATACACAATCTTTGCAGACTGAAGATGGCAGCTGAAGCTGACCAGTGCTATCTGGCATGACGGATTTAACCAGCGTGTGTGACATGTTGCGCCTTAGAGTCTATGTACAGTGTACGAAATCTGTACAGAAAAGGAGAAAGAGTACAGGAAAAGGAAGAACAGAAGGACGAATGTGTAAATCAAAACATCCCACCTTGATGGCTGCAAACACAACCACGTGGACACCCCACACACACGCTGCAAAAAAACAACAACTAACTAATGAACAGACAAACAAACAAGCTATTTCGGCTCTCTACCCTTACACACATACAGAGAGAGACTGAGAGAGAGAGAGAGAGAGAGAGAGAGAGAGAGTGGTGTGTGTGTGTGTGTGTGTGTGTGTGTGTGTGTTTGTGTGTGTGTTGTGTGTGTGTTGAGACAGACAGATAGACAGAGACAGAGTATGAAAAGTGTGTACTGAAACGGGAGAAGAATGTACTTTATGCATTTGTTTTACTTGTTTTATTTTTATTATATTAGGACAGGAACAGACTGTACATTAGGCATCTATTTACTTGGCTTTGTTTTGCTTTTATCATAGCCCAGCCTATCACACAGAACATTTTTCAGGGCCGTCAATTTAATACAGTGAGTACACGTCAAATCCAGACCAAGTCAGGTCACAACGAAAGATTATATTCGATAAAAGAAACAAAGCCCATAAGAAATCATTTCAGGCTGACAAAACTATTGACATCTGATCTTCCCTACAGAATTTATAACCAGGCCGTACTGAGAGCGACAGTCATTCCTCTTAATTTTTCATTCCCAGATTTTTCTAAAATAGTTTTTTTTTTAAAAAGGTGGGGTGGGGGCATTTAAAGTGCGTAATGAAAATCATATCGGCGAATAGACACCGCAGATTGGTCACAAAGCGTCTCCTGTGGACAGTATGTTCAATTTTCACTACTTATTCAGTCACCAGAATAATAATTTAAAAAAAAAATAATAAATAAACAAACAAACAAAAAACTGGCATCCCATACTCTGTAAATGATTTTAAAATGTTTTGAAGAGTGTTAGAACAATGACGAGAAAATAGTCCACAAAGGCAGAAAAACAGTTGACGACAATGAAAAGTTTTCAAATAAAGTCAACAGTCCGAGAGAGAGACAGAAAAGAGGAAGTTACCAACACGGAACTCCCAGAAGGTTGGACAGCTGTTATGGGCCAAAGCATCTCACCTTAAAGATCTGGGGAAAATGTGAACTGCCAAGCATCAATTATCTGTTCATCGAGAGTCAGCTGCTATAAGCAGGGTATGTCCTTTGCATGGAGGGCAACAAGATCCCCCAAATCCCCCTGTATGGCTGGCAGGCTGAAGCAGGGACAGCGCGACCAAGCCAGACTTCTCATGCGGTTTAAGAAAAACCTGAAAACCAACGTCAAAATCTGTATATGGGGCACAGTCACCTTGGAACACACTGGCCTGGACAGACCCTCTTAGAGAAACCTGCGTCATCGGGACTACAGACTCTGGAGACAACAGAGCAGCGACTGGCGCTCAGGCAAAGAGGAAGGACAGCCTGTGGCCTACTCTGCGCTTCAGCGATAGGCCTCTGTTCCTGCACGAGAACCCACTCTGGCAAATGATGCGCTTGCAGACTTGTCTGTTATAAACAAGAGTGATAGAGACTCGTGACTCGTGACTCGTGACTTTAATGTGAGGCCATCAGCCTATTCACATGAGTACGCAACAAGAAAAAGAAAGAAAAAAACAATTTCATATAATTAGAACAAAATGTACCATGACTGCAACAAAACATCCTTATCCGTGACAGTAGGCCTATGTACATGCAAAATTCATCTTAATTATACACAAATGCTTCTTAGTACGTTCTTCCTTTTAAACATAATATAGGTATGTATATTAATTTTTTAAAACTCATGATATGAATGCCGCCGATACCAGCATGCAAAACACATTTATCTATTACATTTCCCCCATCGTATTTCCGCCTGCACACAGCGGAAACCTACCACATCTGCGTCGCACAACTCTCCAGAAGGCCGTGCTATTTTAAGCATCTTATGTTTACTATGTTTACGCATGCGCCCTCTAACGTGCAGAGGAAAGGAAAAGCCCGAATCTTGGGTCGCCATGATAACCTTTGACACTCAGTGTGTGTACTTCTGTGGTCCTGTTCATGTGGTGTTGGACTTGTGTGTTCGTGTCCTTGGATTAAGCATCCCCATGGATAAATTACTAAAACCTTACCGCTTTCCAGTTAGTACTTTCCTTCGATATTTTCGCTTTAATTGTAATTTTCCCTATTTCTTCAGCCAGTTATATCATATCTGTAGGACTTGTCGACACTGCCTCATACACATGTGCCTAAATTGCCTGTTGGCCGAGGAGTCTCTTAGTGGTCAAATCCTAGAATTAAAAATTGAATAATTCAAAGCAGCCGTCGGCAAATAACCAAAATGCATATAATAGTTATCATTGGACAAAAAGTTCAAAACCACACTTATGATCTACGGGCAGCCATTTCTTAGCAGACGATCCATCCTCCTTCCCGTTCACCTCACGCCCCCGCTCCCCCCTCTCTTCTCTATAAGCAGAGAGCGAAGAGAACGAAGGAACGCGCGAGCTCGCGAGAGGGACTGTGTGTGTGTGCTGCCGTGTGGCTCACGCGACTGCATGCTGTCAGCTGATTTACATGTTGACCTACTGCACTAAATCCTTTTCCTACCTTTATTTCCTGGTTTACCTTATTTGTATACTTCATCACTATATGGTCAATTATTTGTCTGTGTTTCCCTTTGTAATCATTTCGTAGTTTTTACATGTGTATGTAAATACGATTCATTACTTATTCAAACCTTCCACTTCCAAACATGTTTCCTTATATTATACTTGAATTATTTATTTATTTATTTTTTGAGAATTATATTACACATTTAACATACTCATTTGACTTAGACCATTCATAATTCCTAGCCTAACCCCCCATGACCACGTTTATTCCCATATGGTGTAAGCCAGTCTCTGCAGTTTGCTTCCTCCATGACCCCTCCCTCCCTATTCCTATTTGCTTGGTCGTGCATTCTTGATTCATATCAATTTAGGTTATAATTACACTTATTCCTCTTGTTTACCTAATTGTCTATACTCTTGCATAACTGCATATTATTAGTTTACATTCAATTCTACTACACCTCTTAATCCAATCAGGCTCAATCCCTCTCAATCTCTCATACACACAGCACACTATATACACACACATACACATATACATACACACATATATACATACATATATATAACATATATATACATATACATATACATACTATATATACATACACAACATACATACATGTATAATTATATTCCCATATGGTGTTAGCCATACATGTACACAGACACATGCACACAAATACATATATATATATATGTACATACACACATGTATATGGTACATTTACAACCTTGATCATGTTCATATGAGAATTCCTACTCCATCATCCATTTATAACGGCCTCATTCTCCCTTATTTACATTCACATTTGTACAATACCATTCATATTCATTCATTTCACATATTTTCCTCAAAACATAATCATTTCCATAATTCCATTCTTTCATATTATATTACATTCACGTTCCCTCTTATTACACCCTGGTATCCACTTTTATATAATTAACTTTCCATCATGCATATAATATGTACATGGACCTTGTCACGCTTCACACCTGAGGATACATGCATAATCTTTTTTGTGTTCATATAACATCTCTTTCGTAAATCTGTTTTAATCGACATCCCCAATCACAATTCATGCTCATTCAGGTATTCATGTTACTATCCATACCCAGAAACACCTCCGAGTTAAATTCATGATTCAACCTTCTCTGTATTATATTATCACCACACGTCCATGTTCATTTATTATACACATAACTTATCAGTTCGTATGTTTTATACATAGACATTCACATACTCACACATATATATATGTATAATATACACACACATACACACACACCTATATATATATACATACATACACACACGCACACACATCATTGATGTACACCCACACATATACACATATAATATACTATACACACACATAATACACATATATATGCATACACACACACATGCATATATACACACACACGATACATGTAAACACATTTTGAATTCAGCTATAAATCCACAGAAGCAAAAACCAAGTCTCTTTCTTTGTCTTATATATATATGTACATATATATATACATACACACACACACACATATACATATATACATACATATACACATACATATATATATGTACATATACATACACATACACACACATATACTATATACATATACACACACATACATACATACACACACACATATATACACACACATACATACACATACACATATTCATGCACACATGCACATTTTACAGTCTTGTTCATGTTCTTATAAGTATTCATACTCCATCATCCAATATATAATAGCCTCATTCTCCCTCATCTTCATTCATAGTTGTGCATTTCCATTCATATTCATATTCATTCATTACACATGTTTTCCACAAGACATATTCATTTCCATAATTCCATTCCTTCCTATTATATTACATTCACATTCCCTCATATCACAACCTTGTATTCAGTTTTAATTTTATCTTTCATCATGCATATGTACATAGTCCCTGTCTTGCTTCACTTCTGAGTATACAATTGCATTTGTTCATGAATAGACATCTCTTTCGTGAATCTGTTCATATTGTCACACCAATCATAATGTCGTACTCATTCAGGTAGTCATATTACTTCCATATATTGAAAAACACCTTCAGAGTTATTCCAGATTCAACCTTCTCTAAAGATATTATGTAGTCACCACACATGTTCATGTGTTATGCACGAAGACTCATATATTCTTATATTTTATACATAACATTCACATAATCATGCATATAGATACACATACACAACATTTAAATTCAACTATAAATCCACAGAAGCAAAACCAAGTCTCTTTTCTTTGTCTTATAATTGTGTTTCTCTGTATTTTAATGCATAAAAGTATACATTGCTAGGTCACGTGTCATTTCCATATTTTCATTTTGTAATAGGTTTCTTAGTGTAATTGTATCCTTATTCTATAATGCTTATAAATATATTTCTCCCTTAATTGTCTATAACATGGACATATCTTAAAAAAGGTAACTCAGTTTCTTCTGTTGGACAAAAAGGACATGTTGTAATTGCATCCTGTCTGTGAACTTTTTGTTTATGTGTAATTCGTTTACCCCTAAACGTAGTCTGTTAGTGCTTTTCTAAATTTCGCTATCGTGATGTCATAAAATATTTTTCAGTATGATGCACGATTTGAAAGAGCGGTAAGTATTAAAACGTTCGCTATTTTCTATTTTATCATGCCAGTTCTGCTTATGACAATCAATCATTCTTTGTTTTAATACTGAAATAAATCTGTTCTCTCTCCTACCCCTTCGTTAAACCATACTTCTGAAAAACCATGTATGTCTAAACAGTGTTTTATTTCTAATGCCCAATTTTGAGTTTTATTTATTTCAGTCTTTTCTCTTTCATATGCTTGTTTGGGAGTCTGTTTGGTTCCATTTTTATAATCTAAACCAATACCTAATTCCCCTTATTGTGCTATCTATGCATATAGGGTATCTACCCAACTCTCCATATATTAAATTATTTGGGGTTTTTCTTGCCCACCCCCATATATTTTTACAGGCGAACAAGTGTATATTTTCTATTGCTTTGTAATCTAGTTAGACCCCATGCTTCTGCTGCATATAAGAGTAAGGGTTTAACTTGAGTGTCAAACAGTTTAAAGTAAATAGCCATATCATAATCCTAAACTATACATAGTTTTCATTATTTCCATAATTTTGCCTTTCGCTCTACCTGCATATTCAGAAAGTGAATGTCTACTGAAAGTTTGGTGTCAAGGTGAAACCTAAGTACTTATAACTGTTTACTACTTCTAGTTCTTGGTCTTTGTAGTACATTTCTCCTTTTGCCTAAATAGCCCCTTTCCTAAAAACCTTATTTTGTTTTTGTAGATTTACTGTTAAACCTATGGAATCCGAGGCTTGTGTAGGTTCTTTAATTGATTTTGTAAACCTGCTGGTGTTAATGAATCAGGGCTATGTCATCTGAAATATAGCAGTGTGTAAATTTCTTCTGCACCAGGTAGAAATTGATAACCATGTCTGCCTTTCTTGTGACATTTGTCCGCCACTTCTGTTATTAATAGAGAAAAGATCAAGGGGACAACAAACAACCTTGTTTCACTCCTGCTGGCATTTCGAACAATTCTGTTAGTTTCAGTTCCATATCTAACACAACTTGTACGTTTTTATACCTTTTAACATGTTGAGCATTTTTGTAGATACTTTGTGTTTCTGTAGTATCTTCCATATTGTCTCTATTTACAGTATCAAATGCTTTCTGATAATCTATGAATGCTACATAAATTTACTTCTACGTCTGCCATAGAGGCAATTTGTTATCATAGTTGTTTAATGTGAAAATGGGCTAATGTTTAATAATCCCCTTCTAAATCCTGCTTGTTCCTTACTAATTATGTTCTCGTTTCTGCCCATTGTAAAGTCTTTGTTGATTATTGCTGTAAAAACTTTACTTATAATGCATAACAGTGAAATCCCTCTATAATTTCCTGATTTTGCTATCGCCTTTCTTGTGGAGTGTACAATTACTGCACGTGACCATTCTAAGATACATTTCTTGGAACAGTTATTAATAACTTAGTTAGAAGGGTATATTTTGCTGCTATATGTTTTTAAAATTTCTGGGATTTCATCTATTCCGGGATTTCCTGTTTTCAGTTTGTTTAGCTAAACCTACTTCTTGTTCTGTTATTCCCCATCTAACTCATGACTATAATCTCTTCCCATATTCACTTGCCTCTCTTACATAGCTCCTATTTGGGGGTTCATATGCTTCAAAATGTTCTTCATTGTTCCGATGTAATAACTGGTAATTTATTTTCTTTCTCTAATGTTTTTTATTGACTCCAGATTTCTGCTACCTTCTGATTTTGCATAAGTGTACAAATATCTGTTCCCTGTATGTTTTTTCTTTCCTCTAATCTTTTGATAAAAAGTCGTTTGTTATTATATATTACTTTCTTTCTTTAATTTAATAGGGTTTTTCTTTTATCTATTAAATTAGTCTACATAGTGCTTGTCTTGCTCTTTCTCTTCCATCTTACATACTTATCATACCACCCATTTGTAGGTTTATAGTCCCCTCCTGAACTGGTATTTTGCTCATACTCTCCACATTCTTTAGTAATTGATTAAATTTATCTATACTTGTATCTATGTCTTGATCAATTTCCTCCTTAATTTGTTCTAATGTTGCTTGTGCTCTTTCAGATTCCATGAATTTGTAGACTTGTACTTGCTAGTCCCATTTTATTTTCTTGTAAATGTTCTCTTTGTTTGTCTTTCTGAATCCTGCACGTACTCAGAAGCTCCATTCTAATTGGCATATGATGAGACTCAATTCTTTCATCCACTAAACAGCTGTCAACATTATCGATTAATTCTATGAGCATACATAGAAATCTATAGCACTACTTCCCCTTCCGAGAAGAATGTGAAGCACTGTCAAAGTTTTCATATTTAAGCCTTCAGGGATTAATTAAAACTTGCGCAAAGTTCGATGAGCCTTTTTCCGAATCCATTGATGATGTTATCCTTTGACTTGCGTGCATACACTTCTGTTCTCTGTCGAATATATCATTTTCCATCCTCAATATTTAATCCCCATTCCCCAATACAGCATTTAAGTCTCCTCCTATAATATATAAATATTCATTCCCTTGTTCAATTTGTGTACAAATAATTGTTCATCATTCTATAGTACAATCCTAATCCTTGTCGCATAATAACGGCTATCAACCGATGACATACACACCAAGAAATAATACATCCTCTGTCGCCACTGTAACAAATTTTTTTGTAGCTTCCACACAATACATTTTCTATATTAGTATTGATCAACTAATGTACCCAGATAACTCCTTCTGATCAGCATATCAATCCGCCAGAAGTCTGCCCATTTTACGTAATTTTCTGGCTGGACAATAAAGAGTAAAATTCCTGAACTTGTCTCCAAATCAAAATGTTTTAGAGGAATGTCTCAGATAAACAACAGATGTCAAAAGCAGTTAATAATTCAAAAAATCAGGATCTGACAATTTCTCCAGCAGACCTTCGACATTCCAACACATGAGGAGATTTTCTTATTCTATCCCTACTTCCTTATCACCTTGTATTTGGAATGCCTTGCCTTCCCCTCATTTTTTGTCTTTTTGCCCTCCTGTGTGTGTTACTTGAGTGTTCTGTACTTGTTTATTGCCCATCATGTATGCTTGCGTTGGATCCTAGTGTGTGCTGCTTGCTGTGCGTGTTTTCATTTGCCATTTCCCCCCTTTTGGCCTAGCACCCTTTTTTTCATTCTCTGTTCGTCCACTCATATCTGACACCCTTTCTTTGTCTAACCCACTCCTCTTTCATCCCCACTGAGCATCTCTCTTCCATCCAACTTCCTTCACCTCTTTTCATCATCTGTGTTTCTTCCCCGTCTCCTGCCTTCGTCTGAAAGAGACCCCCCCATTCCGCAGCAACTCAATTTCACCATCCAACCAACTGCATGCAGCTCACTCCGCTCTCCACCTTCACCTCCACGTTTCATCTTTTCCAGCCTTCTTTCTGGACAGATTCTCATTCTCTGCGTCCATTCCTTGCGGTTCTGCTCTCTCCCCTCACTCTTTCCTGTCTTTCTCTTCCCTGTCTTTCTCTTCCCATTCTTCCCTCCACTCCTTGCTCTCTCTCTTACACTCTGTCTGTCTCCTCACCCATACTTCCCTCTCACTCACCGCCTCACTCCATGTCGTTCCTCTCTCATCCTCTCTCTCTCCCTTCTCCACTCATTGTCCCAGTCCCTGCTCTCTTTTCTTCATACTCCCCACCCCTCGTGTCTTCTCTCGTCTGGTTCCAACGTCGTCCTCGTTCCTCCTTTCCAACCCTTGGTGGTTCCTGGAGTGTACTCTCCTCCTGTTCTCTGCTGCAGTCTGAAGCTCCATCGGGCACAAAAGATGTTCTGGTTTGTCCTTTGACGTACACCTTTCCCCTGTAAATGTACCCAGTCTGCCTTCTTCTCTCAGACTTTTCAAAGCAGCTGTCTGCCTCCTTGTTCTGTCTTGGGCCACCCTAATTCCATTTCCTCTCATCCTCTCTCTAGCTTCGGTGTTCTGCATTATCCGGATTGTATCTTTCCACCTCAACAGTTTTACTATTAGGGTCCGATTGTGGCTTGCAGTATTGGCCTTCCAGTCTATGGGCCCTCTCTACAACATCTTCAGCCCACTCCTCGTCTGGCATAATGTTTGCAGTAACTCTTTCACTAGTTTTTCACAGTCCTCACTATGTTTCCTTTATTCCAATAGCTTCACATTGTTCCTCCTGGAAAAACTTTCTAGCCTATCCAGTTCATTCGTCGAGCCATCCAGTTTATCCCACGTGTGCTCCAGTTTTCTTCTAACTGTTCTACTGCTGCCATATTTCTCTGTTGTTCCTTTAGTTTCTGCCATTCTTGTGTAGATGAGTAAGCGTATCGCCATTTGTGTTTGTTTTGATCCATTCTGTTTATCGTGTCTGACTGGGGCTGAGTGAATCGAGAGCGCATTCTGAGTGTCTGTGAAGTTCCTTATAACGAGTACTGTGCATTGAGATCCATATTTGTGAATGTGGGTTCTAATTTCGTTGTATCTCTGAGCCTCTTCTTCTATTTCTCATGATGTTGCTGCTACTCGGCTAAATTCGGTCCGGATTCCGTTCTACATCATTGCTCAGCAGTAATCTTTTCCGTAATATGAGAGGTTCACCGTCAACAAGATTGTCCCCAAGGCACACGTAAGCACACTTTGGACGCCCCTCATACACTTGCGTTGTTGTTAGCCAGCGTAGCATGTGTTGATTTACGTCAATCATGACGTCATCATAATCGTGCTGTTTACATAAAATCGAACGTCGTTCGCGTACCAGAGGTGGACTGTTTTCTCATAGTCGCGCTGACTGCATACCGGCCAACGCGACAATAGTCATCTCCAATGCACATCTTACCATCACGCAAAATGCACAGTCCAATGCATCCCCACAGAATCTCCCTCACCCCCAGCACTTTCGATCGTCGCCATTTTCTCTGCTATTTTTCATTTTGTTGACCCACCAAAGAGGCCTATCCTGCTCTCCACTCGGGCCCGTCCCCATTCTTGTCCTAATTCACTTTTACTAATATTTGCTGTCTGTCCCAGTACTAGAACAACTGCTTAGACACTTCCACAAGTAAAAACACTGATTTCAATCGAGACCTCACATCACACTTTGCTTTCTTTCCGCCATCTTGTTGCGCACCCCCACAAGAGTGATAGAGAGAGAGAGAGAGAGAGAATGACATTTTCTATTACTTATAGAGAGGTACAGCCCCTTTATGAAGGATGTGTGCATTATAGACAACAATCCACATTGCAATAGAAATAACAAGACGAACTAAATGGCATTATGATCTTGAGTAGGGCCTACTCTCTCTTCTGAAAGGTCTTCTATAAGTGTATGAGAGATAGAATATCACACGCACACACGTACATGAGGATGAAAGTGTGTGTTTGTGTGCAGACATAGACACACTGATAGAGTAAGTCGAATGCCACTGTGAATTTGGCATCAAGAATTGTTTTGAGGACTTTTAAGTCTGAAGGCTACAAAAGGAGACCTGTGAAAAAGAAATGAGTACCATAAAAAATGTTGGTAGGGCCTACCACATGTAAACAAAGTCGGCCGGGGTCAAATCATGAAGCTTGTTTGACTGTGGAAACTCATTGTGGAAAAAAGTATTTTTCAGCGACGAAACTCAGATAGTAACTTGCAACGACCGCGAAGTGTATATAAAAGGAAATGACGAAGAAGTCGATGATCTACAGTGTCTTGGAATGCACACAAATCCTGATCCGAGAAGCAGACTCGGTGTTCCGTTTGGAGCGGAGGGGTGCAACGCATCAGAGGTTCCGGTAGTTCTAAATTCCATCCGGCAAAAAAAAACAAAAACGGACAGCTGCTGGCCCGCTACTCTAACAGCACCACCGAATGCTTTCCGCAAAAGTCTGTTGGCGACTTGGTAGCAAGTTATAAGCTAACAACACGAAAACAGGGTCACACACACACACACACACACACACACACACACACACACACACACACCGCGCGCGCGCGCACGCACGCACGCACGCACACACAAAGAGAAATATAGACACACACACAGACACACACAGACACACACACACACACACACACACACACACACACACACACACACACCACACACCACACACACACACAAAAGAGAAAAGAACATCAAGCTGATGTAGTTTTAATCGAAATTTTCGGCTTTATTTGCCTTCATCAGCTTTTGACCCCCCCCCCCCCCCCCCCCCCCCCCCCTGAGTGCCAGTAGGTAAGGTAGTGAGGGAAGAGATGTATTTGATACATGTATATATATATAATATAAAATATATATAAATATGTGTGTGTGTGTGTGTGTGTGTGTGTGTTTAGCTATCTACATCTATATCTATGTATCTATCTATCTACACAGTAAGCTTAGGCTTGACAGATTGTGAAAAACGAAGCTGCGTCATTTGGTGCATGATCGTAGCGTGTTTCAGCGACAGCGACTTACTCATGACGAATGACAGGACTGATTCAGCGGAATGCACCATACCCCTCTGTGCATCAATGACATTTCACCAGATAATCTATCTGTGACTGTCTATACCTAGGTGGCTGTCATCGACTTTGACCTAGACACTTCATCGCAGAAATTTGGGCACCTGACGCTGCTACTGCTTCTTCCCACACCCGCTTTGACGCGCCCCCCCCCCCCCCCCCCCCCCCCCCCCCCCGCTTATTTATCGCTCGCTCTGAACAAAATATATCCGTCATAAAGAGCGGACCACTTTGCTAATTTTCCGACAAGCCTTTCTCTTACCCGTTAAATACGAAGATTTCTTCCGTCCTCGGAATACAGGTGTCATGAGTCGGCCAAATGTTCTCGAGCATTTAGGCAAATTAAGGGTAGTTTTGCTGTTGTTGAGAGCAAGTTCCTTGGTTGTTCAAGTGTGCGAACTCAGGCATCACCAAGGGAATACCCCGGGTCGTGTACTGAGGGAAAGGGAGTTGCTGGAAGTGTTTCGCATGTCCGAGGGATAGTGACAAGGAGTTTGCCGACCTGCCGGTCCTGGGTAAGAGATGTCCAGTCCGACCACTGGCTGGCTATTCACTGGTTCTCCAGTGGGCCGGAAGGGAAGGCGATCGTGTCAGGTGAGCGTCACGGTAGGTGACCGTCAGCCTGCAGGCAGAGTACAGCGACCATTCAGTCGTCCTTGTTCTGAGGAATGAATGGAAGGCTGCGGCCTATTGAGTGGTTTGCGCCTTGTTGTCTATAGAGGTAGTAAATACTTGAAGCATCAGTCAGGCTGGTAGAGAAGTCCAGGCTGTTAGTACAATGGGTAGCTTCGGGAATCGAACATGAGTTTGAATAGGAGGTTATGCATTAACCACTTGTACCCAAGTCTTGGTTAGCGCTAGCAGCTGTTGTGTGTGTGTAATGTAGGTGACTAGTGATTCCACTGGTGGAATAAAAATAACTTGGGAATTTATTGGTACAAATCGTGTGATGTGTGTGTGCCCGTGATTCCATTGGTTGAGCCAGTTAAACTCGGTTCTCTCTTGTTTGAGAATGAATATAAGCTGCTTGGAAAACCAGGAGTGTGTGACTCACTTAAGGGAAAGTGAACTCGCCCGTCTTGCTGAGGGCTCAAGAAAATACAGCGTGAAGCAGAGGTTAGCTGTCGCCTCGTTGTCTCCTGGGTGGGGACGTAAGACAGTGGAGGTTGCTGTAGCCTCGGAGCCGACGACGAGAAGAATTGTCTCCCGTGTGGGGACGGTCGACAGCAAGACGTGTCAGCCGTTGGAGCCTAGACAGGAGCTGCCAGACAACGGTGGGGGTTTGCAGCCAGAGAAGACCTGTGGAGAGGCCGACAGGAGCCCTTTCCGTGGAGAGGGCGAAGTACAGTGGAGTCCGGGAGACTCGGTGTGAGGGTGCGACTCAAGCTACGTTGCCAGTGTCCCCCAACTGGGATTTGGCCAATCGGGAGGACACAACAGTGTGGCAGCTTCAGCTCGTGGTCGTACAGTGGATGAGAGAAACTGACGATCAACCAAGGAATGCTGGCAAGTTATGGACGTTTATTGCTCTTAAGGTTATAAGTGTGCAAACAGAATAGTGGAATATTGTCTTTCCTGGCTAAGTAAGAATAACTGAAGAACAGGGGATGCGATTTATGAAATTGTCTGTATGCTGTTTACATTGTTGTATGATACAGATAGTTGTGTTGTGTAGTGACGGGTGGGGCTCGGAGTCAAGTTGAATAAAAGTTGATTATTTTCTATGAAATGTTATTGGTTTCCCGTCACCTTTGTGCGGGCCCGATGTGAGTGACAGAGTGCGTGTGCCTATGTGAGAGCGCATTTTGGTTGTGAAAGCGTAAATACTTCTGTCTATAACCCCCTGCATCCCTGAATATGAAAATCATATTTTAATAACGAGGGGAGCGTCGGAGACCCGTCACAACAGGTGTTCTTCAATTTCACGTCTTTTCACTTAAAGTGATGAGATGCGTGCGCGCGCGCGTTTATACACACACACACACACACACACACACACACACACACACACATATATATAATATATATATATATAATATATATATATATATATGTGTGTGTGTGTGTGTGTGTTTATGCCTGCTTGTGTGAGTGTTCATGTGCTTGAGCGACTATTTGTGCACAAGTATGTCGTTTGGTGTGGTGTGTTGTGTGTGTGTGTTATGTGTGTGTGTGTGTGTGTGTGTGTGTGTGTGTGTGTGTGTGTGTGTGTGTGTGTAGATATTTCTGTTTAAAAGTTTGATTTATGGGGGGTGCAAAATAAGATAGAAATGTCCTAGTTATCATAGTAAACGTCCAGTGGACTCTGAACCAGTCTAGATAACTTGACAACACATGTTCAAGTGATGACAGAGATGGCTCGATGTCTGAAAGTCAGACAGGGAAATACGTTTTACCTGCCGACAAAAAGCAAGAATAGGAAAAGGTGAAACCTGGTCTCTACACACGCAAGTTGCATCATGACTGAATTTGGTTCTAAAAGCACCACATCTAAACCTGACCACCATGCATCTTAACAGTCTCTTTCAATTACAGTTTTCTTCAACACAACAAAACATAAACTTATTCCTGGCTCTTTTATATTTGTCACATTTCTTTTACACAGTCTTTTTAAATGTTTAGTTTTCTAGTAAACTCCAACAAGTCTTGTTTGTTTGTTTGTTGTTGTTTTTTAAACGACCACCTTCCTAAAATGACGACACCCTCTGGCCACTGGTCGCCAGAAGTGTCCAAGAGCTAGGGTATTTTTCAGGATGACAGTCACCTGGCCACTCTTCCTGCGCGCCGAACAGTGGACCTAAATCACAGCATACGTTGCATCACGTAGCCATCACAAAGTCCGGACAGAACTAGCCTAGTTTTGAAGGTCAAGAGGTGGCTTCAGTGCAAACTGCAGAACCGAGTCCGTGAAACCGAGACTGTCTCTCTTCAGATCATTCAAAGAAACCTACAGTTCTTTTCATGACCAGCTGCGGTCAGTCGCCCTACAACACCCTGTCAAGTAGGATACTAGTTTTGACAGGGAATGGGTGGGTCACACAAAGTATTGATGTCAAGGTTAGTAGATCTTTGTGCTTCTGATGAAGATCAAACATATTTTCATGTGAAGTACAGTGCATTATTCAGATCTGCCCGCCATTTTGTGTATTATAACAGACTTTAGATCGAGATCTAACAGCACACACACACACACACACACACACACACACACACACACACACACACACACACACACCGCGCGCGCGCGCGCGCGCACGCACACGCACACTGAAAGTTTAAACCGACGTTCCCTGTGTGAACGCATGCATAACAGCTTGCATACACGTCAAATCCCATCACCGACTTTCTTTACAGTAGGTCAGTTTGGCAGTTAGTATGGATGACACGTATACACACAGCATGCACCGAAAGAATGAAAGTATAGATTAAAAAAAAAAACACTAAAAAAACTTGTGACTTACAGACTGAATGAAGCTAGAAACGACTGAATGTAGCGCAGCAGGCAGCTTTTCGGTCGGCTCTACCCAGTTTGCAGCTCGTTTTGTAAATAGTAAAGGAGAGCGTAAGATTGTACAGCGCTTAGAGCTTGGGCTCTGACTGAAGACAGATGCTGTATTAGTACTCCCAATAATAACAATAATGAATACGTCAGAAGCCATCCGGAGACCATCTCAAAAAGGGCATTATTTTACAAACGTGACGGGTGAAACTGCATCAAATCTGTTTTAAATCTCAAAGTGAGGCGACTGCAGGCCAAAATTAAAAACAATATTTTTCAAATGTAAATCCGCCAGTTAACATAGACAAACAAATTACAAGACAAAACACAACGCGCTTCGACCTCTTAGGTCTTCTTCAGGGAAGGTGAACAACATTCAGGACAATGACAACGAAGAACGACCAATCACTAAACTATTTTAAATTCGGCGCAAGATGGGCGTTGAATGCAACGCCCATCTTGTGCCGAATTTGAGAAGATAAGTGATTTCTCGTTCTTCGTTGTCATTGTCCTGAATGTTGTTCACCTTGCCTGAAGAAGACCTAAGAGGTCGAAGCGCGTCGTGTTTTGTCTTGTAATTTGTTTTCTATGTTAACTGGCGGATTTGTTTAAAATTCATTTGAAAATCTGTTTTACTCTACCGTGAAGCCATAAACCCATCCACCTAATCACCTCTTGAGCCACCCTGAGGCTATAGCTAAAAAAAAAAGGGAAAAAAGCACAATTTCATTAAGAAATTACTATCGAAACCGCATCATACCCGACTTTGCACAAAATGCAATAATTTGAAAGTACACATTGCTACAATCACGGTAATGGTACGGTAATGTTGCTTATAGCTCATCCGACCGCAAAGGCCATATCAGGGCTGTCACCGCGTTGAAGTTAACTCACAAGTCATTTAAAAAAATATAAAAAAATTAAAATATTCACACAACTCGTTAAAACATAGGCGTACCTTCCAAAAACACACAGGGGGATTTCGTTAAAAATCTTTTCTCCGTAAAATCTTAGATGAAAAATGTAAAAATGCCATCTCCCTCAGAAATTCAAAGATCACATCAGGTGGGACATCTCTGAACAAGGTTTTCAGGGGGTCTGCTATAAAGCGTTTATGTCTCGCATCACGCAAGTCCCAACACTCCCAACACTCTAAAAGGATGTATTTCACTGTGAGTGGTACATGACATGGAATGCACCACGGAGCTTCTTCACCTTTTAAAAGATAAGAATGGGTGCAAAACGAGTGGCCTCTATGCAAACGGCACAAAACTTTCTTCTTTAACGGCCTTCTCGGGAACATGATAAAAACTGCTTCAGTTTGGACGGATTTTAAATAGTTTGTTATCCGTCTGCAAGTCCCATTCCTCTTGCCAGAAGTCTTTGACATAAGTCTGTGTTTTGGGTTTCAGATCAGTGTAAGAGATAGGCAATCTGCTCAACTTTTTCTTTGTGGCACTCATGCTAAGTTCATCAACCATAGTGGAGGATTTTTTTGAAAAATAAAATTCAGCTTTTACGAACAGACAGATGTCAAGAATTACCAACAGTTTACTTCTCAAAACCATCTTTAAGCGTGTGCTGCATTTACATTTGTGAACCCACGAACCCATCCCTACCCCCTAACCTAATCACTACATGCATTTATGATCGGTTCATTCAGAGTTGAAATCTTTCTAGCGTTTTTGTTTGTTTGTTTTTATTTTTTTTTTAAAACCCCGAACCAGTATCAAATAATTGTACGTTTGAGATTCTGAGTAAACGCTCTTTTTAACGAGCCAGTGCCCCGCACGAGTCAGGTTGGTTGCTTTTGACGTACATTACGTTAGTTTCCGATTTATGCAAGCAACTTGAAATGTCACAACATAAAAACCATTGGGGAATGCTTACCCTATTCAGCTGTATAATGTTTCTTGTCACAGCATCAGAGTCCATTAGCCAGATGCAGAATTACACAAAAGTTTGTGTTTAGCCACAAAATTATCCAAGGAAAACAAAAACTCGTCTGCGTTTTCCCCAAAATTTCTCCTTTTTCTTCTTCTTTTGAGTTGATGCGAGCACGAGTACACAAGAGCAGGAAGACAGTGGCTTAAACTTACGTCTGTTTGAGGCATGTCTGACAGAAGATTCCAGAGAATTTAAGGCAGGCCTCGCTTCGAATTCTGAGACGAGTTTTGTTGACGCGTCTTGTCCTTGTAGCAAGACACGTGAGAGGCGAGGGCAGTAAAAAAAAAAAAAAAAAAAAAAAAAAAAAAAAAAAAAAAAAACGCTGCGGAAAACGAAGGTTGAAGTTAGTAATATGACGGCTTCTTCAAGCTGTTCTTGCTGTTGAAGGGTGAGCGGTCTGGTCCTGTTATATACCAGCCACAGACAGTTACTTCTTTTCGTGCACCATTCATTGGACGTCACGACTATCAGCCATTTGTCTCTCGCATGCGAGAGAACCATAAGACAGTCAAGCGAACTGTCGACTTTACCTAGCCCCATTCGCTGCTTGGTGTGCTGTGAAACGTTGCCTCTTGTCAATCAAGCCAGAACTCTCGCCGCCTCGCCTCTGTAATGAAACGTCATGCTGATAACGATGTAAGCAGAACCACCGACACCGATTAGACGAGACGATGTAATTAGCATGTAGGTTCCATGTACTTGTTCATGCACCAGTATGCTCATGCGCGCAAGCGTGCGTGCGTGCGTGCGTGTGTGTGTGTGTGTGTGTGTGTGTGTGTGTGTGTGTGTGTGTGTGTGTGTGTGTATGTGTGTGTGTGTGTGTGTGTGACAGAGAGAGAGAGAGATAGAGAGAGAGAGAGAGAGAGAGACCCGTTGAAGAGAGATGAAAGATAGGCTGGATGGAGGGGTCCTGGTATGAAAAAAAAGGAAAAGATGACACACTTCAAAATACTCGCCTTCTCTTATACGCTTCCTGCCCTCTCCTTCAGCCGTGAGTATTGTTTTCTGGCACCAATGGCTGTTTGGGGCTCGTTCGTCACCCACTGCCACCAATGATACGTTTCGTGTCTGAGTGTGATACGACAGGAAAGAATTGTAGCTGTTGTTGCTTCATTGAACCAAAACATCAGTTCGAACAACAAAGACAGATTCAAAATACTAGGCAGTAGAGACTACAACAATCGGTACATGGCAGTGTCCTGGAGTTAAGCCCAGGAAAATCTGAAGACAATAACAAACACACATCTGAAGAAAACAAACATTCATCAGTGCATGTGTAAAGTATATGGTTTTCATCCTTTAAAATACCCAAATCGGCGGGGAAAAAAACAACACCCTTTACAAATTGAACACAGAAAGTCATGAAATAGATCAAGCAATTTTGAGACAGAAGGGGCCCTGCTTGTCATATTCCGTTGACAGACTTCGGCATCATTGTGGAAGCAGCTGGAATACTTACTTCTAGTCACTTCTGTTTGATCTGCAAGTATATTGATACCCCCCCCCCCCCCCCCCATCTTCTCTTTTTGTTGTTGTTGTTGCTTTAGTTTGTTGCTTGTTTTTTGTCCCCCCCCCCCCCCCCCCCCCCCCCCCCGCCCTGAAAATCACGGGAATGAAATAATATAGCCAAAGTGTTCTTAGCATGGGCCGTGATCACAGTAACTGAAACAAGATGCAAAGCATATAAACATACTCCCAGTTTATCCTGAATACGCGTGATATATTCCATAAAGAGTTAAAAAAACCGTCTTGGGCTTGTGTAATCGTTAGTAATGACTATTCTGGTAAACATGGGCCATCATCTGTGACCTATAATGAACATACTTACAAATTTTCAGAAAGATCGGCCAAGAACTTTCTGAGATTTTCCACCAAGAAGAAAGCCATTATGGGCCGTTAGTAACGGCTATAACGGTAAACTTAAACATCGTGACCATTAATGAACATACCTACAAATTTTCAGAAAGATCGGCCACGTACTTTCTGAGATATTCCATAACGAAGAAAAAGCGTTACAGGCCGTTACAGCCATTAGTAACGGCTATAACGGGGTAAATTAAAACATCGGACATCATCCGTGACCATTAATGAACATACCTACAAATTTTCAGAAAGATCGGCCAATTACTTTCTGAGATATTCAATAAAGAATAAAAGGCGTTACATGCCGTTACAGCCGTTAGTAACGGTTATAACGGGGTAAACTAAAACATCGGGCATCATCTGCGACCCATTATGAACATACCTGCTAATTTTCATAAAGGTCGGCCAAGTACTTTATGAGATATTCCATAAAGAAGAAAAACCGTTACAGGCCGTTACAGCCGTTAGTAACGTTAAACTAAAACATCAGGCATCATCCGTGACCCATAATCAACATACCTGCTAATTTTCACAAAGATCGGCCGAGTACTTTCTGAGATATTCCATGAAGAAGAAAAACCGTTACAGCCGTTAGTAACGGCTATAACGGAGTAAACTAAAACATCGGGCATCATCCGTGACCCATAATAAACGTACCTGCTCATTTTTACAAAGATCGGCCAAGTACTTTCTGAGATATTCCATAAAGAAGAAAAACCGTTACGGGCCGTTACATCCGTTAGTAACGGCTCTAACGGTAAACTAAAACATCGGGCATTATTCGTGACCCATAATGAATACACCTACACATTTTCAGAAAGATCGGCCAAGTACTTTCTGAGACATTCCATAAACAAGAAAAACCGTTACAGGCCGTTACAGCCATTAGTAACGGCTATAACGGGGTAAATTAAAACATCGGGCATCATCCGTGACCATTAATGAACACACCTACAAATTTTCAGAAAGATCGGCCAAGTACTTTTTGAGATATTCTATAAAGAAAAAAACCGTTACAGCCGTTGGTAACGGCTATAACGGTAAACTAAAACATCGGGCATTATTCGTGACCCATAATGAACATACCTACAAATTTTCAGAAAGATCGGCCACGTACTTTCTGACATATTCCATAAAGAAGAAAAACGTTACAGGCCGTTACAGCCGTTAGTAACGGCTATAATAGGGTAAACGAAAACATCGGGCATCATCAGTGACCCATAATGAACGTACCTGCTCATTTTTACAAAGATCGGCCAAGTACTTTCTGAGATATTCTATAAAGAAGAAAAACCGTTACAGGCTGTTACAGCCATTAGTAACGGCTATAGCGGTAAACTAAAACATCGGGCATCATCCGCGGCCCATAATGAACATACCTACAATTTTTTAGAAGGATCGGCCCAGTAGTTTTGTCTGGAGCGAGTGGAACACATTTTGACCACGGACGGACGGAGAGACAGACACACAGCATTTCTTCGTTCCCATTCTAAAGTACTCCCTGTTCAAAAAGAACTGGGAGTACAAAAAAGGGGGATTTCGTCGCGCGATACGTAAATCAGCGACGTCCAAAACACGTGATGTCGTTTTTGTACTCCAGTTCTTAAAGAATGGGAACGAAGAAATGCTGTGTGTGTGTGTGTGTGTGTGTGGTCAAAATGTGTTCCACTCGCTCCAGACAAAATTACTACGCCGATCTTTCTGAAAAAATGTAGGTATGTTCACTATGGGTCAAGGATGATGCCCGATGTGTTAGTTTACCGTTACAGCCGTTACTAACGGCTGTAACAGCATGTAACGGCTTTTCTTCTTTATGGAATATCTCAAAAAGTACTAGGCCGATCTTTCTGAAAATTTGTAGGTATATTCATTATGGGTCACGGATGATGCCCGATGTTTTAGTTTACCGTTACAACCGTTACTAACGGCTGTAACGGCCTGTAACGCTTTTTCTTTTTTATGGAATATCTCATAAAGTTTTGGCCGATCTTTCTGAAATTTGTAGGTATGTTCATTATGGGTCACGGATGATGGCCGATGTTTTAGTTTACCGTTATAGCCGTTACTAACGGCTGTAACGGCCTGTAACTATTTTTCTTCTTTATAGAATATCTCAAAAAGTACTTGGCCGATCTTTCAGAAAATTTGTAGGTATGTTCATTTTGGGTCGCGGATGATGCCCGATGTTTTGGTTTACTCTGTTATAGCCGTTACTAACGGCTGTAACGGCCTGTAACGCTTTTTCTTCTTCATGGAATATCTCAGAAAGTACTTGGCTGATCTTTGTTAACATTAGCAGGTATGTTCATTATGGGTCACGAATAATGCCCGATGTTTTAGTTTACCGTTATAGCCGTTACTAACGGCTGCAACGACCTGCAACCGTTGTTTTTCTTTATGGAATATCTCAGAAAGTACTTGGCTGATCTTTGTGAACATTAGCAAGTATGTTCACTATAGGTTACGGATGATGCCCGATGTTTTAGTTTACCGTTATACCGTTACTAACGGCTGTAACGGCCTGTAACAATTGTCTTCTTTATAGAATATCTCAGAAAGTACGTGGCCGATATTTCTGAAAATTTGTAGGTATGTTCATTATAGGTCACAGACGATGGCCGATGTTTACCGGAATAGCTATTACTAACGGTACACCAGTCCCTGTAGTTCTTTGGTGTTTGAGATTGATGCATTTAAAAAGAACTAAGCTATAAAGAGTGACCTGTCAACTTCGAAGAATTCAACGGCTTTGCTGTCTATGTAATGAAGTGAGCAAAAAGCGTGCACGTCTTAGAATTAGATCAATTTCATAAACAGTTTGAAAAACACGTTCTTTGGCGGCGCATTATAACTAACATTAACTCACATTTGTTTTGATTTTCGCCTGCAGTCGCCTCACTTTGCAACTAAACTGTTTGAAATTACGCTCAACACGATAGTGACATAACTACAACTGATCGTATCACCGTAAGTTACTTGAAGAGGAAACAGAACGCAGATGAAATCTAGAGGTCACTAACAAATGATGACTTGGGTTTCCCACAAAACTCATGCTCTGTGAAGTGTTGCTTCTGTATGCATGTTTTACATTTGGCAACCTAGCTGTATCAATTGTATCCCAACAGCTACCAATAAAGCAAAGAACAAAACTCTTAAACTCATCTATGTTAGTTGCAAAAGCGAGACGACTGCAGGCGGAAATCTAAACAAATCTTAAATAAATGTTAGCGAACCGCCCAGAGAACGTGGACAAACGAGTCACAAGACAAAACACAACGCGTTTCGACCTCTAACGCCTTCTTCCTTGCGCTGAACTCTGTGAAGTGATCTGAAGCGATCAAAGCTAAGTGAATTTTCGTTGTTTTATTCGTTTATGTCTCACCTGAAGAAGACCTGAGAGGTCGAAACGCGTTGTGTTTTGTCTTGTGACTCGTTTGTCCACGTTCTCTGGGCGGTTCGCTAACTTTTCTTAAACTCACACAAAACAAATCGCAGAGATGCACAAACGCTGTGGCAAGCAAACATAGATTCCGAGTTCATGACGTAAACTAAGGTTATGACATACAAGTTAGGCTTACAGAATACTTGAATGACGTCAAAATAATTATACCATCACTTTTATCAAATATTGCAGAGGTGTAATCGTGATAAAGACCGCTGAATCCTTCAGAGATTCAACGGAGGAAACTAAATGGGTACTTGGGGATTGTTTAGAAGGAACTATCCGCCAATGCGTCCATTATTTTTCTCCATTGGATCTGTGTCAGGCATAATATTTCACTTAACCTTACCGTGCTTCCTGGGTCTTCCTTGTCCCAGAGACTCAATAAAAAACACCATATCTTTTGAACGGATAGAGCTATGTTCACGAAATCCTTGGAGTGTAGTTCCTCAACGATCTTAATAGCCGTTGGTCACAGAAATTTCATGTATGGGCACAATTAATAATTATCAGCGTAATTAGTCGCGGTTCCCCCAGGACCTATACATTTTAATGGGTCGCACATGACACACACCATCGGGCGAGGAATAAGTTGCTGAACCACCCTTTATCAGGTGTGGGTCTTACAAGATCCGCGCGATCTGAATAGGGATAAGCAGTAGGAAAAGCCTCCACAACATGTGTAGGTCGATCGGGTCTGTGCAGTCAAAAATGTCATCCGGTAAAGGTTAAGGTGCAGAGACATTATCATCCTTTCCTACATACGAGTTACTCGTTTATTCCACATACATGTTGCCAGCATGTCTGACGCGAACAGACTCCGACTCCTAGCTACATAAAGAATGTTCTATCTGGACTCCTGTCATCACACACGCTCACTGAGAACTCGCATAGCAAGGAGTGCCGAGGGGGAGATGGCAGATCTCTCTAGAAGGGCATTTGTTGAGTTCTGATCTTAGCAAGTTACGGTATTAGGCCCAAGTCATTACGTTAATAAGAAAGTTGAAGGGACGTTACTCCCCGTTAAACACACACACACACACACACACACTCAACTAATGGTCAGTCGTAATCGTTTTGTATCACATCATTTTTCGTTTTCCCTTTCCTCAATTATGGAGAGACCCTTTGACTCAACAGCGTTGGTATGAAAGGTCAACGTCGAGCACATAGTCAACCTTCCAGCCACTATGGGTGACGGCGGGCCTAGCCTGAGTCGCCGATGAACGGCTCTTAGAGATGTTGGATAGATCAGCAATAGAACACTGCCTGACTGCGAAAATCAAGGCCTGGCAAACCATGTTTTGGGTCAGCATGGGTGACACCTTCTCTGGGGTCAGGCTAAAAAAAATTGCCCTCTACGTGATGACCGAGGAAGCGAATTGTCCAGCACTCCATCCTGCTCTTTCTCTGAGGCGGCCTCACGCGGCACACGATCCATCGCCATCCGAGCATGAAGAAGGTCGCTCAGCAGCACTGAAGGCAAGGGGGGAAGACTACCGACGCCCTCAGTCAGTAGACCAACATCGCAGAGTGGACACCAGTTCACACGGAACCAGAACCTAGTGCTGGATGTTCAGCAGGAACAAAGAAGAGGACCCAGATGTTGCTAGGAAACAAGACTGCTGACTCAGCTGAAGAGGAGCCGGAAGGCGAGTTCTCTTTAGGTTCAACTGGCAGAGTTGCGTTTTCTTGGCCCAGTTCATGACGTTGTCATAACAGAGATGTAGTTACCACAACAGACATCGAGAAGTTGTGTCAGTAAGTCAGCATGCAATGTTAGAAGATTCAGACTACAGCCATTGTTTCACACACACACACACACACACACACACACACACACACTCTCTCTCTCTCTCTCTCTCTCTCTCTCTCTTCTCACACACACACACACCACACACACACACACACACCACACACACACTCTCTCTCTCTCTCTCTCTCTCTCTCTCTCTCTCTCTCACACACACACACACACACACACACACACACTCTCTCTCTCTCTCTCTCTCTCACACACACACACACACAACACACACACACACACACACACACACACACACACACACACTCTCTCTCTCTCTCTCTCTCTCTCTCTCTCTCTCTCTCTCTCTCACACACACACACACACACACACACACACACACACACACGCGCGCGCGCTTAATGTTGCTTCAATTTATCTTCCGAAAGGTCCTGATAATAAGAACACTGAATGGTTGAAAGGGTTCCAAGATCAAACGGATACGTGGGTTATTGGGGGTGATTTTAATGCACATGCCCCTTTCTGGGATGAGAGTTGTTCCTATATTTCTAATAACCGTTTGTTAGATAACATAGCGGATTTTATTCTTTACATACTGAATAATGGAAATATAACTCGTATTCCAGATGTATCTAACCATAATCCCTCAGCCATTGATTTAACTTTTGTATCTCCATCATTGGTAGTCAACACAGTGTGGGAAACGGGAGATGACTCTTTAGGATCAGATCATATTCCAGTCATAATATCTTTAAATAACATAGCAGAAGAAGAAGAAAACACAGTAGATGTTATCCCAAAGTATAATTACAAGTGTGCAGATTGGTCACTCTTCAAAGACATCCTTAAAAACATAGATTTAGATTATTCTACTGAAGAAAATATAGACGATCAGTATGATAAATTCTGTAAATTTATCCTAACAGCAGCAGATAAATCGATCCCAAAAATAAAAAACACAAAATCTAAAAAAACAATGGAAATGTGTTGTGGAACAAGGAATATGAACGCACAAATAACAAGAAAAAAGAAAGATTTAAGATATATTGTAAAAAAAGATCAGCAAGTAATCATGAAAAAGACGGGTAAAGAAAGTGATGATGCTATAGAATATGCAAAATTGAAACATTGGAATGATTTCTGTAACTCTGAAGTAAAACATTGTAAGGATATGGGAAAAGTATGGGAAGAACTGAAAGCTATGAAAAAATGGATTGACATCACCACAGTATCCCATACAAATAGATAACAATCTACCCACTGCTAAAGAGAAAGCAGAAGTTTTTGTAAACTTATTCGCTGATGTCAGCCGTCCTGAGGGTCTAACAAACACTGACCGAACTTACAGAGAAAAAGAAGAAAGTAATATAACATATGATGATCCACCACCAGATAATAGCATTAACATTAATGCTCCTATAACTGTACATGAAGTAAAAGAAGCCATTAGAACCATTCCAATAAGGAAATCATCAGTTGGCTAGATGCAATATCTAATCAGATGCTAAAGAATTTACCTGCAAATCTTGTAGTTTTTCTTCATGCTCTGCTAAGTACTTGCTGGAATAGTAGCGACATGCTCTGCTAAGTACTTGCTGGAATAGTAGCGACATGCCCAAAATATGGAAACAGACAATTGTTGTCCCAGTTCATAAACAAGGAAAGTCTTCTAGTGATCCTAAAAATTACAGACCTATAGCATTAACGTCACACGTCTGTAAACTATCAGAAAGAATTGTTTTGAATAGACTAGCACATTACTGTGAAAAAAAAATGACATCATTCCTATTAATCAAGCTGGCTTTCGTAAAGGGAGATCTACTACAGAAATATTAGTTAAATTATCAACAAATATAAAGAAACAATTTGCAAGACGTAAATTGTGTCCTGGCTACATTTTTTGACATAACCAAGGCTTACGATCAAGTGTGGCATTCACAGCTGTTAAACAAACTTAAAAATATTGGACTATCAGGAAATGTATACAATTATGTTAAGTGCTTTCTGAAAGATAGGGTAATACAAACAAGAGTAGGAAAAAACATATTCCACCAGTAGAACTTTGTCAATGGGAATCCCTCAAGGGTCAGTGTTAGCTCCGCTTCTTTTCTCATTGCTATTGTATGATTTGCCAAATAAGTTATCTAAAAAGGTAGTTCTCGTTCAATATGCAGACGACATTTGCATGTGGATGGAAGTAACTCTTAAAAAGAAAACTCCACAGCGTGATATAAATTTAATCAGAAAGATCTATCAAGACGAACTAAATAGGATGGCGGAATACATGAAGTTAAATGGATTAAACTTATCTATTGAAAAAACAAATATAATTCTTTTCAATAGAGGTAATAATCCAGAAAAACTGCCTGTTTTTACATTGGGCGAAACACCTCTTAAATATGTGACAGAAGTTAAATTCCTAGGAGTCCATTTTACATCTAAACTATCATGGAACGCTCATATTGAATACTTATTAACAAAGGCGAGGAAAATATTAAATTTCCTTAAAATTATCTCTAAAGAAAAGTGGGGACAGAGTTCATCTACATTGATAACTCTATGTAAATCTTTAATGAGGTCGAAAATAACATATGCCCAAGAAGTAATCTTTAGCGCTCCCAAATACCTATTGAAAAGCTTGAAAGTATTGAATGCAAGGCATTGAAATTAGCACTTGGCCTTCCGGTGCATGCATCATCTTCTCGTACGTATTATGAAGCGCAGATGCTTCCCTTAGATGAATACAGAGAGTTAGCGTGTTGTAAGTTTGTTATCAAGAGTACAACTAATAAAACGCACGTTAGATCTGAAATAAAAATGAGGTCAGATATTGATTTTCCTAAAAGAGCCAAATCTATAGCTTCTCAAAAAACACTGGCAACGTACACGTCAAAAAGTATTACTGATTCCGGAGTTTCAATCGATAACGATGCTCTATCCATTAGACCGTTATTTTCTCCTATACCACCATGGGAGCTTAATAAAGCACATTTGATATTGAACATACCAATATGAAAAAAAGATGAAAACATAAACATGTTAGCAAGCTATATCAAATGCCATGTTGAAAAGAACTATTCAAATTATTTGAAAATATACACAGACGGTTCGTGCATTGATAAACAAGCAGGTTGTGCATTCTTAATACCAGACTTAAGAGTAGAGAAATCATTTTATATCGGAATTAACAAATCGATATTTACAGTAGAATTAACAGCGATACTCCTGGCTTTAAATTACCTTTTAAACTTTCCAAAAACAATATTTCAAATTCTGTTCTGTGTTGATTCTAAATCAGCTCTTCAGGCATTAAAAGTTTTTCAACTGCACACAAGACCTGAAATGATCATAGAGATAAGTTGTAAGATACACATGTTAATTGCAAGAGGAACCCATGTAGCTTTTTGTTGGATTCCTTCACATTGTTCTTTTCATTATAATGAAAAAGTAGACAGGGCAGCTAAACGTGGAGCCAAAAATAGTTTTGATTCAGAACTGTTTGATTTCCCCTTATCAGTACATGAACAGTGTAACTTGGTTAAGTCGCATATCTGGAAAGCTTTTGAATATAGTATGGTAGATCACTTCTATAAAGAACAGTTTGATATTAAAAGAATCAAAGAGAATTTTAATCTTAATAGAAAATTACTCTCATTAATGCACAGGTGGAAACTTAATGCATTTAAAACAAAATATGTAAAAAACATAGTTTGCGTATGTGGAAACAAGATTACTCCAGTTCATATTGTTTCATGCAATGATATGAAAAAAATCATTCCAGTATTGAAGCAAAATACTGTGCAGGCCATTTTTCAGTCACCAGCTTTAACGTACGAATTCTTTGTACACTTAGAACGCACCCCAATTGGAAAATACTTATAATATTCTTTATTAACTTTATTTGCGGGGGATAAGAAAGGAAGGGGTGTGTGGATAAAATGGTCGGGGGGGGGGGGGGGGGGGGGGGGGGGGGGAGCAAAGGATTTTTGTTTGTTTTGTTTGTTTTTCTTTTTTCTTTAATACTGTCATCCGTTTCATGACTTTAATTGATTAGTTAGTTGTTGGTTATAAGTATTTTGTTTCATGCTAATCTTCTCTTACGACTTGTGTAAAGATATTCACACACTTACACATCCATAACTCTCTCACTCACACACACAGGCACACACACACACACACACACACACAACACACACACACACACACACACACACACACACACTCGCGTGCACGCGCACCCATACATATACACATACACACATTATGTGCACGCTCTCAATTACTTCCGTACACATTCACTTTTGTGTGTGTGTGTGTGTGTGTGGTGTTGTGTGTGTGTGTGTGTGTGTGTGTGTAATATCACGAATAGTGGATAGACGTTAAATGAAGGACACACACACACACGCGCGCGCGCGCACAACCTGACGGTCAATAACTGAAGGTCACAAGAGAGTGTGTGGTATCAACAGTTAAAAAAAAACAAAACAGCATTTTCACGCTAGCCGTAGAAGATTTCAGTTGATAAGAGTGGCGAAGATCCTTGGGGTAAACAAAAGCCAGGATTAACAACAAGCTGTGCCCATTGAAAATTAATTTTGTTTTGCCGATAAGTGGTGTCAAGAATGGGATTCGTGCAAAACGTGACTCGATGAGTGATCCTTCGAATGACGTTTTGGATTAGGAGAGGACAGCACTTTGTGAAACCTTTCTAAAGGACAATGTTGAACCCTGCAGGTGAACACAGCAAGAAGAATTTCTGTACCGTTGGTTGACCGAGTCATAAAGGAGTTTGAAAGGATTCAAGAAAAGAGGAATAACAAGAAATCTCTGAACCAGCAACTGTTCCTGTCAAATGTCTTGAAGAAGAAAATTTCGGTTCGAATGGAAGATATCCTTCACAAATTGGAAAGATTAGAATTCTCAGTCGATTAGACACAAGAACTGGAGTTTTGCAAATTCCACTAGGTCCAGCGACAGCCACAGTCACCTCATTGCACTAGAGGGCACATTTCTTCTCCTGAACATTCTCTTTCGTATCTGCTTAGCTCGAGATTTTTTTCAAAGAACAATGGAAAGCATATTTGAAGGTTTTGGCAATGTCATTTGCTTTGTTGATAATATGTGGTCCACAGCAACAAAGAGAAAAAGTAAAACCAGTTGAAAACTCAATTAGGAAAATGGGATTTCAGAAACAAAGGAAACTGATTTTCCAGGTCACATTATTAAAAGATGTTTGGAGTCAAGCTATTCTGGCAACATTGTAGCGGTCTGAGCATGCAAGATCATTGCAACGTAACTAAACATTGACGGACACTGGGGAGATTATTTTGGGGAAACGCATTTCTAATCTGTCAACCATCTGGCGTCCAGTCGATGAGTTGCCTGAAAAGAACAAACAATGGACATGGGCAGCAGAGGTACTCAAGACTGTGAAGCAGCTACTGACAAAGCCATCAGGACCAACAGTTGTCCTCACCTATGCCAGTTTCAATGGCATGAGTACTGTACTACCCCAACTGTGTGGAGATGGACATAAGCCAGCACTCGCTGCTCAGGAACCCTTTCATTAACGATGAGTAAGCATGCAAAGACTGCGAATCGATGTAAATACCTACCTGAGCATGCGCATTGTCACAGGGATATCTGGTAGAACTGCCCTTCTTCACCTTTCAAAGAGATCACAGGCCTCATCAGCAAGAAAGATCTCAAGGACGTTCCTAATGGGAGTCAATGCATGCTGAAGGTTCGATGCGATTCAGCATTGAAGCTGTCTAATCCCAAGGGGAAAAAAACACTCATTGCGGCTGGCACTCTCAAGGACTGCCTAAGAACATAATCAAAACACAGAAGAGATCAGTCTGCCGATAGAAGATACAGAAGCACAAGTTTGCTCTGCGAAACTGTCAGGGTGCCACAGACAGACGACCGAAAGAAGCTGCAGTTGACACACAGCAAGATCTGCTCTTCAAGAAATCTCTTCAGTACAGAAAGGAAGGGTGCTCACAGTATCTTGCTGATGTGGAAGTTCTTCAACACTTTTATTCAACTTGCAGCGAACTAAGTAAAAACATGAAAGACATTTTTGTGGGTGGTAGCTGCATTGCCATTCCTCAAGCCAGGACAGAAAATGAATTGTCAAAAATTCGTGATAGACACCAGGGCATTAGAGGGAGAGAGAGAGAGGAGAGAGAGAGAGAGAGAGAGAGAGAGAGGAGAGAGAGAGAGAGTGCAAAAGAGAGAGAGAGAGAGAGAGAGGAGCAGTGCATACAAAATGCAGAGAGAGAGAGAAGAGAGAGAGATTCGGATGGTTTATTCATTTTCAGGCCTTGGCCCCTAATGAAAGGGTGTGCACATTATATAAAACTAATAAAGTATAACCCAAACACAAAAACGACCTGCATTTAATTCAAATTATTGACAATAGTAAAACGAATACGATCATATCATACTGCTCAAGAAAAAGCTAATTCTCCAAGCTTAAATGCCTCAGATAGAAACAAACAGAAATGTTTAAAGTCTTCAGCAGACGATGATGACATCAGCAAAACCAACTTAAATAAGGATTGTTGCCCATGATACAGGGTCGAACTTTAATTAAGGACCACTTATACACAGTCTCACAAAACATAGAAAGAAAAACCGACAAACGACAGAAACTTTATAAATGTTTAATTTCATTATCAGTGAACAACATTTTGTCACTTTCATCGAAAAAATCATTCTTTCTGATTAGACAGGGGAGCCTGAATGAGACTACCCCCCAAAATGACATTCACAAAAAGAGTGTTTCTTTACAGTCTGATCAAAACCGAGTGTGCCCCCTCGTGCTGCCACACCAATCCACACAGCGCTGCCTCATGGTGTTGACTGTTCTTGTAATGAGTGCCTGGGGGAGGTTTGCCCACTCCTGCTGCAGGTAGTGCAGCAGCTCCTGTCGATTTGCCGGAACAGGGTGATTTTCTTGAACTCTCCTCCCAAGCTCGCCCCAGATGTTCTCAATAGGGTTCATGTCCGGGCTGTTTGCCGGCCATGGAATCCTGGTGATGCCAGCTTGCACCACAAAAGTGTTCATGGCTCGACAACGATGTGGGGTGGCATTATCGTCCATGAACACAGCCTGAGCTCCAATCTGCTGGAGTGCTGGGACAACCAAAGGCCGTAAAATCTCCTGCAGGTAGCGTTGGCCGTTCAGGTTGCCATCCACATGGTACAGGGGAGTCTTGTGGTGACTGCTGATGACCTCCCCCCCCCCCCCCCCCTACCATGACGGAGCCACCACCAAAAGCGACGACCTCCTGGATGACGTCATCTGCCAGCTGCTCCCTGGGACGCCGCCACACCCGAATGCGTCCATCTTGTGGCTTCAACTGGAACTTGGACTCATCGGTGAAAAGCACCATCCGCCACTGAGCCCGAGTCCATGTTCGATGAGCTGTGCAGCAGGCCAGGCGACGTGCCCGGTGGGCCGCAGTCAGTTTTGGTTTCCGGACTGGGCGCCTTGCTCGAAGGTTGGCAGCATTGAGGCGCCGCCGTATGGTCATCTCACACACTGCTGTGTTAGTGGCAGCTTGGAGCCGACGCCTGATGGTGTTGGAGGTGGTGGTCCTGGTCCGAAGAGCATGTCTGCGGATGAACCTGTCATCTCTTGCAGTGGTCTTCTTTGGCTGGCCTGGACGGGTCTCTCTTTGACAGTTCCAGTGACTTGAAAACGTTCTCTCAGCCGAATGATGACGGAAGTGGGACACTTGTAGTCATCTGGCCACTTCTCGAACGCCAGCTCGATCCTGCAGCCATGCAATCGCCGGGTCCGGTCAAAATCAGACAGCTTGCGTCTTGGAGGCATTTTTGTGTTATGAAGAATAATGCACGTTGGGCTGCTTTTAGGGGCATTCCAGTCTGTAAAATGCTCTGCAATGCATTGGTTTTTGCACGTGCATTTGGAATTTCAGTGCAAAACCGTTTGAAGCAGTGTTCACTCTTGCTTAAAAAACAAGCAATTTTGACAACAATCTGCAACTTTCAACCCCCCCCCCCCCCCCCCCCCTGCATGCCGCACGTGACAATAAGACAGCTTTCGCAGCTTTGCGGAATACTCTGTTAACCCCTTAAACCTTTCCGGTCGAATTCTTCGAAAAAATGCATTGCTTGTATTTTTTGCCAATTTAAAAAGAAAGGGCCTTTTTTCGGGGTGGTCCTTAATTAAAGTTCGACCCTGTATTTAGGCCCGATAAATTTCACTCGAAAATTCCCGTAAAGCAGGGCAACAAAGGACAAAATGTACTTCATTCTCCTGTCGTTCTTAGCATAAAGAACAAAACGGACCATTACCATTGGCAAATCTGTTTCTACTGTGATGAACGGCTATTTCTGAGACACCAAGTCTGAATTTTGTGGTCACAAATTTTAGATGTCTATCTATATCGAGAGCTAAGTAAGGTTTTAGGTCTCAGATCATGAAAATTACATTACTATTTGTAAAATTCAAATCTTTCGCTATTCTGATTGGGGTCATACCACTTTTGCTATCGACAATCGATCAGGCGTTGAGGAACAAGGCTTATAAATGCTGTGCATTTTCATTCCTCTAGCATTTAGGTCGTGTACAGTATTTAGGCTTTGCGAGGCGTTCTACTGTCTTTCATTTGTATCACTTTCAGCCAGTAATGAAAACATCAACAGCTGAAACTGCACACATAAGGAATCTATTGGTTTCACCGTAAATGAGATCTTTTCGCGGTAGTCTAACTACAATCTGTGGGCTGCCAAGAGAAGCAGCACTGAGGAGCGAGGTGTAGGAGAGGTGGGGGGGGAATAGCAGGAAGGATATGGGACGGGACGAAGGAGGGGACTCTTTGTCTTTGCTTCCTTGATGTTCGGATGAGACGATGAGCTCTGGCGATGAGTCTCTTGCTGAGATGACATTCGAGCACGTGCAGGAGCCCGTCCTCGACCATGTTTTTCAAAGCTGACCCCAAAAGGGAGTGTCTGTGACCAGATCTGTTTTTTCAGGCGCATTCTCTGCAGTCCGGTCAGGTCCAGCAGACAAACAAACAAAAAGAAAAGAGAGAGAGAGAGAGAGAGAGGAGAGAGGAGAGAGAGTGAGAGAAGGAGAGAGAGAGTGAGAGAGAGAGTAGAAGAACAGGAAAGAACGAGAAGAGGAAGAAGAAGAAAAAGAAGGTTTATGTTTGCCTTTGTTGTTTCTTCTTCTTCTTATCTTTCCCATTAACAGCCTTTTATATTGTGATTAGCTGAACACTTGATAAACTTCATAAACATGACCCAATAATTGTGCTTTTAAATTGATAAGAAATTATACACGCGCATTAATAAACCCCCCCCCCCCCCCACCTTACTACACACAATTTTATAAACTTTAGGAACATGACCCCATAATTGTTTTTCTTACGTTAGTAAGAAATTATGCACATGCGCAAGAATACAACCCCCTTACACACACACACACACACACACACACACACCCCACACCACACACACACACACACAGAGCAGTCAAGCTTATATCGAAAGTCGTTTTGTGGAAGACCCAAGTACCCTGCTTTTGGAAACTCAGTAGTGACATACTTTTATTTTAGCTGCAAGTGTACGCCAGGATTGCAAACACAGTTTGAGTCGTCTTTCTCCTTCTCGAGACAAACCGCTTTTTCCAGCAGAGGTAAGATTTGCAGTTTTTGTGGTGAAAAAAAAAATCTTTAAAAAAAAATCTGACTACCTATTTTTTCAGCCATGTTACCAGAAACAAACAATTACTTTTTTGCCTTTGGTAAGGGCTGCGTTTGTTTAGCAGAGTAGTATTATTATGCAGGGTTACTTGTAAAGTACTACTGGAAAAAAAGAAGGGGGGGGGGGGGGGGGAGGAGGGAATAGATAGCAATGACATCAACACGCCGATAAAGTAGAAATGGTTGATCATTGTACTTATGTCTTGTTCACACCGATGCTCCCGTTCACACCCAGGTGGCCGCCGTGTTGATGGGCGTGGACACTGATTTAGCGCTTCGTCCCTGTCTTCTGTGGAAGAAACTCGCAGACTGTCGCCTTGTCGATTCTTGTAAAACAGATCGTTGCTCTCAGAAAGAAAGAACTAAGAACTTCTTGCTGTCTCTTCGAAATTTTTTTTGTTGTGTCAGAAGTCTTTTTAATTCTGTCTGGTATGATCTTTTCTCTGATGTACTTCTTCAGTTCATCTATCTTGCAGCATCCATGTTGTTCAGAGACCAATCTCAAACTGAACCCCGAGAGAACATTGTCGGAAATTTATTCTGACAATAATTCATCATTCGGACTGTTCAGTTTATACTCAACTCAGTTATAATGAACCCCTCGTTGCATTTGCGTAGCACACTGACTGGATTGTTTGGTAGATCCGCGCATTAGTAGATCTGCCACAGCAATATAGGTCTCCAAATCGATAGATCTATGTATAAAATTACTTTATTACTGAGTTTGTAAATGCACAGTTTCTGCAGGGTTTGTCTGGTTTGATTGATTTTTACTTTGTTAAACTTAATTTATTTCATGTTTGGCTTGCTTGTTCTTATTTTATTTAGGGTATGTATGCTTGTATGTCTCTGTGTGTGAGAAGGGATGCTGATATGGTTCTCAAGAATTGGACAGAAGTTCAGCCATAGTCAATCATCGGACCCCTGATCCTTTCAAGCATATTTTATTTAAAGGAGATCTATCGACCTGCATTTATCCTGCACGCTGCGAAACTGTCAAAATAATTATACGGGAGACCTGTTGATGCGGAGATCAACCAACATGACTGTACCCATCCTGCATGCTACCAGAGCCAGATAGTTTTGTCAGTTTATTTCAGATAGGCATATTTTTCAAAACACATGCAAGGTTCCAATAATGAAAGTTTAAAGTTTACTGCCAAGTCTGATCACTTTTCCTCAAAAGCACACCCTTGTAACATTTAACGAACTATCATTTCGTGTTAAAAAAAAATGGTCTGAAAAATCTTATTGATTACTACATAAAAATTCTTTGATTCCTTGTTTTCAGAGCTCGGTTGCTGAACTTTTTGGCTTTAGCATAGACTGACTCGGCAAATGTCTTGGCCGTGTCGGCGTCTGTTAAAAGTCTTGCGACATGTTCCAGTCTTTATGCGCTTTTATCGTAACTTCACAGTCTGAAAACGGATGTCGTTTACCCGACAAACGAAGCTGTGCTCCTTGCAGCTTGCCACAATGACAGGACTTTGACCAGAGACCGCAATAGTGGTCATTATCTATTCGTTTCTACTTAATATTAAAGATAACAATCTGCATTATACAGTGATAGTTGTAGAAAAAGCAGCAGCGTCACCAATAAAACAAAACAAACAAACAAAAATCCACCACAAACAACAAAAGTGATAATGATGATGATGATGATGATGACAGGCGCAGTTCCAAATGAATTTAGCCCAAAGCGCCGTGTGCTAACCCAACACGCACGCTCACGTCAACATGTGCATTCACACTAACAGAGAATTATAACGACTACTACTGCTACTACTATGATAATAATAATAATAGCGAACCGCCCAGAGAAACGTGGACAAACGAGTCACAAGACAAAACACAACGCGTTTCGACCTCTTAGGTCTTCTTACACGTAAGACACAAACGAATAGAACAACGAAAATTCACTTAGCTTTGATCGCTTCAGAGTTCAGCGCAAGAAAGAAGGCGTTGATTTTTAGTGAATTTTCGTTGTTCTGTTCGTTTGTGTCTTACTGAAAGATAAGTCTAGGAGGTCGAAACGCGTTGTGTTTTGTTTGTGACTCGTTTGTCCACGTTTCTCTGGGCGGTTCGCCAGCATTTATGTAAGATTTGTTTAGATTTCCGCCTGCAGTCGTCTCACTTTGCAACTAGATCAATGATAATAGATAATTTTGAAATTCATCGACTGAAACAATCTACAAATTAATTAACCAGTGTGTTTTATAAGAGAATATTGGGATGGATGAAATAATTTTAACCAAGATACGTATATATACTTATAAATCAACATAGTAGCAACTAAAATTGACACATGAGTCATTTTTCTACGGGAGTCAATATTCTCCGTAACCATGGGAGTCAATATTCTACAGAAGGAGTGACTCCAAAACCTGTAGAAAACTGAACAGTTTATTTTTCTCCAGAGAAAAAGAACCGGGGAGTCAAATTTCTACGGAGTCAATATTTTTACTGTCTTCATCTGTCCGTGGGCAGGGGCTGTGGTTGGGTCTGTGGGATGTGCTCGGCAGATGGAGGGTGGTGTTTTTCGCCGGTGGGCTCTGCAGTCATGAAATACGGGCTGGTACACCCATGGGGATGCTACTTTAAGGCTGTTATGAGCTGCATCCTGTAGTCTAATTTACCTCTGTTCAGGAGCAGTTATGTCCCTTGATATCTTAATGGAGTGTCCTGCGCGTGCCTGTACCATCGTCAAACACAGCGCAGGCCTCATCTCATCTCATCTCATCATCATCACCGTTGAGCGGCCACATCATCAGGTTGATTACTCTGCCGCTTTGGGGTTGACGCAAAAAAAAAAAAAAAAAAAAAAAAAAAAAAAAAGCATTCACACTCTAACTACACAACAGACAGTTGACGAAAAAAAAAAAAAAAAAAAAAAAAAAAAAAAAAAGCATTCCACTCTAAATACACAACAGAAGAAATTTTGAAAAAAAGTTTAAATTGTGTGGTGGACTGGGCAGGTACAGGTACCCGTCCCCCTGGGGGGTAGCCACCCCTGGTACAATAAGGTGCACCCAAGCCCATTTAAAAAAACAAAAAAAAAACCCCTTTCCCCTTCCCCCTACTTGGTTCTTACTCTAATTTGATGGACCCTTGCCCGAATGTGTCGGGGTTTTGGTGTATCTGCCTCAGTAGGTCTTTCCCATCCTGATGGTTTTGGGAAAAGAATCCCCGTTGTCGGTATTGGGTGCGGCAAGTCTCGGTTAGTTGCTGTGAGTGTTTTCTTTGTTTGGTGGGCAGGTTTCAGTTTGGCAGCGCCCACAAGCCCCTCCTATGCAAGATTTTTGTACAAAATGGTGAGGCGGGGGTTTCCCGTTGTGGGTGGTTTCCCACCCCATTTTTGTCTATCTAGTTTTACATTAAAAGTGTTTTTGTATCTTCGGGAGAAAAAAAACGGGCTGTCTGCTTGTTGCCTCAATCCTGTGTATTTTTTTTTGTGTGTGGTCCCAAACTGTGCAGGCGTACTCCAGTATGGGCCTACGAAGGACTTGTACGCCGTTTCTTTCAGCTGGGCATGTTTCGAAAGGTTGCGGCGAAGGAAAGCCGAGGGTTTTTGGGCCCTTTCGAAAGATGTTACTGTTTTGTCATCCCAACTGGTCGTGATGTTGGTAACGCAAGTATTTCGCCGAGTTGACGTGGCTAAATTCTGGGGTGGTGTAGCTTTTTGGGAAAGGTTTTTTTTTCCCTGGTCACTGGAGGGTGGTACATTTCCCTGGGTAAAAGGGCCTGCCCAGTCTTCTCCCATGTTCGAGTTTGGGGGGTCTTGTTGTAGCTGTTTTTGGTCCAGGCCTGATGTTATCGCCGGGTATACAGCAGTGTGTCGCGAAGAGGGGGATCGAAGTGGTTGGTCGGTAGGTCATTGATGTTATGGGAAACAAATGGGTCCAAGTACTCCCCCCTGGGAACCCCTGACCTTACGGTGACGCAGTCGACCTCCCCCCTTGGACCACTATGCTTGTCCCTGTCTCGAGGAACCCTTGATCCAGTTATTGATTTTCCCCCCTACGCCATGTGATGGAGTTTATGGGTCAGGAGGTGGGGGTTTTCTTTGTCAGGGCCTTTGGGCAAAGTCCAGCATTTCGTGTCAGTTGCCCCCCTTCTCCATGTTGTCGAAGTTCTTTGGCAAATTCGCAGCTGGGTCTCGCAGGTCTTTTTTGACGAAATCCCTGCTGTGGGGGGTCAGTTTGTATTTTCCTCGAGGTGGTTTATGAGGGTGGGCAGGACTGCTTAAGGAGGTGAATACAGTGTTCTCGGGGGCCTCCCCAGCCCTTCGGGTGTTTTTTTTTCTTCTTTTCCGTAAAAACCGGGGATTCCTCGAATTTTCATGCTTTTCCCCATTAGTGAATCACTGATTCGTGGTCCCAAAAATAGCCGGAAAGGCCTGTCATTTTTTTTTATTTGTGGTTTTCGTTGGTAAGTTCTCATGGGGTAGTGTTCATCGATTCAGAAGTTTTAAAACGTTGAAGAAAATTTTTGTTTTTAATGGGTCTTGCGGATAAAACGAAAACCTTTTGCCTGATGCGTGCTCAAATTGCAATGGTACGGGGAAAATTGTGGTCCGGTAAATTTTTTGGCCCTTTTTGTGACGACTGCCTGAATTCCCGTGCGTCGATGGGAAGTTTATGCGTCAGAGAGGCAATTAATTTTTTTGGTAAGAATTATCCCCGGGTGTTTTGCGCGCGCGCGGCGTGATGTGTGTGGTGGTGTGTGTGTGTGTGTGTGTGTGTGTGAGAGAGAGAGAGGAGGGAGGAGAGAGAGAGAGGGAGAAAAAGAAGAGGGGGGGGAGGAGAGGAGAGAGAGAGTGTGTTTTTGAATGAGACTATCCAAAAGAAAGAACGAAAGTAATCTATTTTAAAATTGAAAAAACAAAAACAAATTAACATAAAAAATGGCTTCAATTCCCCTTTTTTAAAGGGGGGCTAATGAATCCCCCCATTTTTGCTTTGTTAGATAAAAGGGTAATACCGGTGGGAAAACACCCTTCAAAACGTCGCAAAAGAAAGAACAGCGGTTGCGCTGGGATGAGGGTAGACCATAGATTATCTGGTCAAGAGAAGATTTGGCATTTTTCCGCACCCTGCAGATCACTGAAACGTTTTAAACGAAGAAAAAACAACCAAACAAAAAAAAACAAATCAGAGAGAGTGGAGAGGGGCAAGACAAGACAAAACAAGCAAGGGACAAAAACAAAGGAAAAAATTTTTTTTTACGAGGATAATAAAAAAAGCATGATGTGCTTTTTTTTTTTAATCCGTCCGCCCCTTGAGTCAACAATGCAAAATTTGATAAGGGAACAAAAGAAACTGCAAAAAAATGACTGAACTACAATACGATACGAGGGGAAAACAAGAGCGAAGATATGAACGTATCAGTTTTCCATATATTTTAAAACGGCAAGTGCTTTGTGAGTAAAAAATAAAAAAGGCAAAATAACGGTTTTACGGTTATTTGATGCGAAGCATTTAAACGTACTCCAGTTTTCCATATTATCATATTATAAATCGGCCAAGTGTTTTGTTAAGATAAAAAATAAAGGCAAAATAACGGGTTTAACGGTTATTTAACCGATGTATACTTTGAAACTGGTATTTTAGTCCTCACTGGGCTACACCTGTGTACATACCAAATTTCATCAATCGGAAAATATGTCAAGAATAACGGTTTTTACGGTCAGATTTTGAAACACTACATGGAAGTGCCAATTTGTGTGTGATGCCTTTTCTTTATAATACAAAATTTCATTTAAAACCCACCAACATATAAAAAAATACGGCAAAATAACGGTTTAACGGTTATATAAACCGATGTACACTTTTGAAATCGGTATTTTAGTCCTCACTGGGCTAAAGCCTGTGTACTACCAAATTTCATGCAAATCGGACAATATGTCAAGAATAACGGTTTTTAACGGTCAGATTTTGAAACACTACATGGAAGTGCCATTTGTGAGTGAAAACCTTTCTGTATACAAAATTTCATTAAAACCCACCAACATATAAAAAATAACGGCAAAATAACGGTTTAACGCTTATATAACGATATACACTTTGAAACCGGTATTTTAGTCCTCACTGGGCTAAAGCCTGTGTTCATATCAAATTTCATCCAAATTGGACAATATGTCAGATACGGTTTTCAACGGTCAAATTTTGAAAACACTATATAGAAATGCCATTTGTGTGTGATAACCTTTCTATATACCAAATTTCATTAAAATCCACCTATATAAAAGAAATAACGGCAGAATAACGGTTTTTAACGGTGTTTAATCCATTTTCAGCATTACATCACTTACATATGGACAGAGGCTCCGATTTGTCACAAGATCATCCAAACTGCTTATAAATCGGCCAAGTACTTTCTGAGATATTCCGTAAAGAAGAAAAACCGTTACAGGCCGTTTACAACCGTTAGTAACGGCTATAACGGGGCAAACTAAAACATCAGGTATCATCCGTGACCCATAATGAACATACCTGCTAATTTTCATAAAGGTCGGCCAAGTACTTTCTGAGATATTCCATAAAGAAGAAAAACCGTTACAGGCCGTTACAGCCGTTAGTAACGGTTATAACGGTAAACTAAAAACATCGGGCATTATTCGTGACCCATAATGAACGTTATACCTACAAATGTTCAGAAAGATCGGCCAAGTACTTTCTGAGATATTCCATAAAGAAGAAAAACCGTTACAGGCCGTTACAGCCGTTAGTAGCAGCTATAACGAGGTAAACGAAAACATCGGGCATCATCCGTGACCCATAATGAACGTAACTGCTCATTTTTACAAAGATCGGCCAAGTACTTTCTGAGATATTCCGTAAAGAAGAAAACCGTTACAGGCTGTTACAGCCGTTAATAACGGCATACGGTAAACTAAAACATCGGGCATCATCCGTGGCCCATAATGAACATACCTACAAATTTTCAGAAAGATCGGCCCAGTAGTTTTGTCTGGAGCGAGTGGAACACATTTTGACCATGGACACACAGACACACACACACACACACACACACACACACACACACACACACACACACACACACACAGAGCATTTCTTCGTTCCCATTCTAAAGTACTCCCTGTTCTATAAGAACTGGGAGTACAAACAAGATGCAAAGCATATAAACGTACTCCCAGTTTATCCTGAAAACGCATGAGATATTCCATAAAGAGGAAAACCGTCTTGGACTGTGTGTAACCGTTTAGTAATGGCTATTCTGGTAAACATCGGCCATCGTCTGTGACCTATAATGAACATACTTACAAATTTTCAGAAAGATCGGCCAAGAATTTTCAAAGATTTTCCATAAAGAAGAAAATCATTATGGGCCGTTAGTAATGGCTATAACGGTACACTTAAACATCGGGCATCATCCATGACCCATAATGAACATACCTACAAATTTTCAGAAATATCGGCCACGTACTATCTGAGATATTCCATAAAGAAGAAAAACCGTTACAGCCGTTAGTAACGGCTATAACGGTAAACTAAAACATCGGGCATCATCCGTGACCCATAATAAAATACTTGTTAATGTGCACAAAGATCAGCCAAGTACTTTCTGAGATATTCCATAAAGATAAAAAAAAAAGTTACAGGCCGTTACAGCCGTTAGTAATGGCTATAACGGTAAACTAAAACATCGGCATCATCCGTGATCCATAATGAACATACCTGCTAATTTTCACAAAGATCGGCAAAGTACTTTCTGAGATATTCCATAAAGAAAAACAACCATTACAGGCCGTTACAGCCGTTAGTAACGGCTATAACGGTAAACGAAAACATCGGGCATTATTCGTGACTCATAATGAACATACCTGCTAATGTTAACAAAGACCAGCCAAGTACTTTCTGAGATATTCCATGAAGAAGAAAAAGCGTTACAGGCCGATACAGTCGTTAGTAACAGTATATATGGTAAACTAAATCATCGGGCATTATTTGTGACCCATAATGAACATACCTACAAATTTTCAGAAAGATCTTCCAAGTACTTTCTGAGATATTCCATAAAGAAGAAAACCATTACAGGCCGTTACAGCCATTTAGCAACGGCTATAACGAGGTAAACTAAACATCGGGCATTATCCAAGACTCATAATCAACATACCTGCTAATTTTCACAAGGATTGGACAAGTACTTTCTGAGATATTCCATAAAGAAGAAAAAGCGTTACAGGCCATTAATAACGGCTGTAACGGTAAACTAAAACATCGGGCATCATCCTGACCCATAGTGAACATACCTACGAATTTTCAGAAAGATCGGCCAAGTACTTTTTAATAGATTCTTTAAAGAAGAAAAACCGTTACAGGCTGTTACAGCCGTTAGTAACGGCTATAACGGGGTAAACTAAAACATGGGGCATCATCCGTGACCCATAATGAACATACCTGCTAATTTTCACAAGATCTGCGAAGTACTTTCTGAGATATTCCATGGAGAAGAAAACCGCCACAGGCCGTTACAGCCGTTAGTAACGGATGTAACGGTAAACTAAAACATCGGGCATCATCGGTGACCCATAATGAACATACCTACAAATTTTCAGAAAGATCGGCCAAGTACTTTTTGAGATATTCGATAAAGAAGAAAAAGCGTTACAGGCCGTTACAGCCGTTAGTGACGGCTGTAACGGGGTAAACTAAAACATCGGGCATCATCCGTGACCCATAATGAACATACCTGCTAATTTTCACAAAGATCAGCCAAGTACTTTCTGAGATATTCCATGGAGAAGAAAAACCGTTACAGGCCGTTAGTAATGGCTGCAACAGTAAACTAAAACATCGGGCATCATCCTTGTTCCATAGTGAACATACCTACAAATTTTCAGAAAGATCGGCCCAGTAGTTTTGTCTGGAGCGAGTGGAACACATTTTGAACACGGACGCACAGACAGACAGACAGACAGACAGACAGACGACAACACACACACACACACACACACACACACACACACACACACACACACACACACACACAGAGCATTTCTTCGTTCCCATTCTAAAGTTCTCCCTGTTCTTTAAGAACTGGGAGTACAAAAAGAGTAAAATGGAGAGAGAGAGGAGAGAGAGAGAGAGAGAGAGAGAGAGAGAGAGAGAGAGCCGTCCTGTTATTAAACTATTTCAACAGACCGAAGCCAATTGTTAAACTCTTTCAACAGACCGAAGCCAATTGTTAGACTCTTTCAACAGACCGAAGTCTATGGTTAAACTCTTTCAACAGACCGAAGCCTATGTTAAACTCTTAACAAGATGCGAAGCATATATAACGTACTCCCAGTTTTCCAAACCGCTTATAAATCGGCCAAGTGCTTTGTGAGATAAGAAATAAAGGCAAAATAACGGTTATAACGGATATTTAACCGATGTACACTTTTGAAACTGGTATTTTAGTCCTCATTGGGCTAAAGCCTGTGTACATACCAAATTTCATCCAAATCGGAAGTGCCATTTGTGTGTGATGACCTTTCTATATACAAAATTTCATTAAAACCCACCAATATATAAAAAAATAACGGCAAAATAACGGTTTAACGGTTATATAACCGATGTACACTTTTGAAACCGGTATTTTAGTCCTCACTGGGCTACAGCCTGTGTACATACTAAATTTCATCCAAATTGGACAATATGTCAAGAATAACGGTTTTTAACGGTCAGATTTTGAAACACTACATGGAAGTGCCATTTGTGTGTGATGACCTTTCTATATACCAAATTTCATTAAAACCCACCAGTATAATAAAAAATAACGGCAAAATAACGGTTTAACGCTTATATAACCGATATACACTTTCGAAACCAGTATTTTAGTCCTCACTGGGCTAAAGCCAGTGTACATATCAAATTTCATCCAATTTGGACAATATGTCAAGAATAACGGTTTTTAACGGTCAAATTTTGAAACACTATATAGAAATGCCATTTGTGTGTGATAACCTTTCTATATACCAAATTTCATTATAATCCACCTATATATAAGAAATAACGGCAGAATAACGGTTGTTTAATCCATTTTCAGCATTACATCACTTACATATGGACAGAGGCTCCGATTTGTCACAAGATCATCCAAACCGCTTATAAATCGGCCAAGTACTCTCTGAGATATTCCATAAAGAAGAAAAACCGTTGCAGGCCGTTACAACCGTTAGTAACGGCTATAACGGGGCAAACTAAAACATCGGGTATTATTTCGTGACCCATAATGAACGTACCTACAAATTTTCATAAAGGTCGGCCAAGTACTTTCTGAGATATGCCATAAAGAAGAAAAACCGTTACAGGCCGTTACAGCCGTTAGTAACGGCTATAACGAGGTAAACTAAAACATCGGGCATCATCCGTGACCCATAATGAACGTAACTGCTCATTTTTACAAAGATCGGCCAAGTACTTTCTGAGATATTCCGTAAAGAAGAAAAACCGTTACAGACCGTTACAGCCGTTAGTAACGGCTATCGCGGTAAACTAAAACATCGGGCATCATCCGTGGCCCATAATGAACATACCTACAAATTTTCAGAAAGATCGGCCCAGTAGTTTTGTCTGGAGCGAGTGGAACACATTTTGACCACGGACACACACACACACACAGCATTTTCTTCGTTCCCATTCTAAAGTACTCCCTGTTCTATAAGAACTGGGAGTACAAAAACAGATCGTAGCCATTTGTTAAAATTAAACTCTCTCAGCAGACGGAAGCCATTTGTTTATCTCTTTCAACAGACCGAAGCCAATCGTTACACTCTTTCAACAGACCTAAGCCAATTGTTACACTCTTTCAACAGACCGAAGCCAATTGTTACACTCTTTCAACAGACCGAAGCCATGACCAGCTGCCACATGTTTCACCGCCGCCAGAAAAGACAATTGCCCGTCTTTCATCACCGGCGATCGAGGCAAGTGCACACAGATTATTTTGTAACATACAATAGTTAAGTCATTAAACAACAACAACAACAACCAAGGAAAATGCTGCTTTACTCCAGCATGAATAATGGAGACAATGTTCTTCTAATATACTACATCTGTCACTTGCTATCATTTCCATCTTTAACTAGCTGCAAAGTATCGGAGTTGAAGCTGTATTTTGAGGCACTGCTGAAGACCATTCATGTTTCCAATGAGATCTTCAGATGTGTTCACCTACTGGCAGACCTGGTATGCGTCAGAACCTGTCTTAAAACTTGTGCCTGAGGTCGAGAACACAAGTCATTCAAAAGGTGACGTCCAGCGTCTTATAACGTTTGTTCAGTATTCTTAAAACGCACCAAAAGAAGACTTGGTTCAAAATTATCAATACCGATTTTGATCGTGACATTAAGGAAAAGCTGATCCGATATTCATCATGCGCTAAACGCTTAACATGAACGTTTAAAGACACTCAACTGATCCCGTGATGATTGTCACAGCTACGTTTCCTGCTATGCATGGTTCTCCTGTGTCAGTGTCTTTGCAGGTCCAACCCATGGTATGATGTCACCATGTTCATGAAGCACACATTATGTCCAAAGTGTTCGACGCTGGGTCTGCATGCTGGTCAATCCCAGTGTCTGGTTGTGCGTGTTCCAGTCAAGGTAGATGGGAATGTTACATGTCTTTGCCCTTCTGATCAGTCTGATGTCCTGAGAGGTTGGGTCTTTCTAGTGGAAGGAGGACAGGAGTTGTTGGAGTCGGGTTTGATGAATGGCCCTTGACAATCCAAAGCCGCACTGCTGGCTCCATCGTGTTCCATCTTCATCGGAACAACAGATGAACCCCTTGTCGTTTTAACTTTGGTTTCAACCATACAACACACAGCAAATGCTAACAATGATGACTGTGATCAAGACAAGTTTGGTTTTCGGAGAGGCTGACTTCGGAGAGGATGACTGCGGAGATGATGTCGTAGTTGTAGCTGGACGGCAGTTGCCTGTTCCAAGACCAACACATGCCTTGATTTCAGCAGTCAGGTCTTTAAAATCATGTTTTTGATAAGACAAGAAGCAACGGTAACGTCTGCAACATCCAGGGATTGACGCCACAGCTAGCTTGAGGCGGTAGGCTCTGCTGATGAATATTTCTTCCACCACTCGCTCACTGAAATCCATCCCTCGATAGGACTTGTCATCAGAACTAATGGTAATCCACTGGTCCTGATGAAAGTACTGGAAATGATAGTCTGAAAAATGCACTCCCCTTCGGCTCCTCGGAACAAACCAGCAATAGCTCCGCAATACAGATTGATAATGTCTTCATTGTTGGATGACTGTACCGGTGAGACAGACAAATTGACCTTTTGGGGGTATGCTCCCGCACACAAGTCCACTTCAGATCGGTTATCTGCAATGCCATTGTCAAATAAAGTCTGGATACGACACTCGTAGGAAGAGGTCAAATCGTCGACAGTGGCAGACGTTACGGTGACGTTCAGAAACGTTGCGTTCCCGGAGACGACTGATCTGTTGGCAAAAGGAGAAGTAGACGAGCCGGGAAGCACGTTAAATGTTTGATTCGCGCCCAAGAAGTTGGTGGCCAGACGTTCATATTCATCCTTAGTTCTGGAGATCTCCATCGTCTTTAGCATCCCCATCATCCGGCTTCCATCGCAGAGGAATTCAAATCTGGTGTCCTGACCGGGATAGACTGTGATGGGATAGGGACACACCTGAAGCGACCTTCGGTGCGACAAGCACACAAACCTCGGTCACAGACAAACATCAGCATGTACAACATAAACACACATCGGGTGACCTCCAGCGGTGCCATACTGGACCTGTCACGCGATCAAATGCAAACCCAAACTACCTAACACACTCAGGCGCTGAGTGTGCTCATTAGGGACTGTACTCTCTACAGTATGGCATTTTACTTACAATGGCAGGCTCAAGGTGAGCCGAAACTATAGTTTATATCTGTACAGTGTGGAAAGTAAGAGGGCCTAGTACTTGAGGTTGGAGACACGAGCAAAAAGCCACTGTGTTCACGCTGGATTCACACCCTCACAAATAAGATTTGGTGGAAGCTGCAAACACAAGAAACGGATTTCACGCTAGATTCACATACTCACTCTAGAAATACAGGCCAGTGCAAGGCTCTCTACTTCACACACTAGAAATACAGGCCAATGCAAGGCTCTCTACTTCACACACTAGAAATACAGGCCAACGCAAGGCTCTCTACTTCACACACAAAACAGAACTTCTGGATCAAACTGCTGAAGGTGGATGAAGGTCTGCGCATCGTAGAAATTGGTTTACGTCATGTTCACGACGTAAAGTGTATGCATGTGTCATGTACGTCACAGCCGGCTGGATGTCCCAAATTTAGAACACAACCATCTCTCTTGTTCCCCGACATCAACTTTGATGTCTTCCGCACGGCTATGGCTTTGGTTTGATTCAGTCGGGGTCGCGGTATAACGGACGTGGTGGCACTCTCCGGAAGGAGAGCTCACTCACGCTGGATTCGCGACCGAGCAAGTTACTGTCGTCAGTAGAGGGCTTGGGAAAATGGTGTCCTGCGTATGTTGGATCAGAACAGGCACCACCACTGAACACCACCGAAGTGATTCGGCAGCAGGGCAGTGTGTCCTCCGATGGGTTGCCTCTTGTCGACTTGACATTGACCGTTCCCTGTGGATTGCCGGTGCTGTTGCTGCTGTGATTGTGGACGGGGGTGGGGGTCGGAATGAGCGGCGTGGGTGCAGTGCCACTAAGGCGACACCGACAATGGGACAACTAACTAACTAAAGAAATAGATAAAATGAAAAATTGAAGAAAAAAAAAGAAAAAAAAGAAAAGAAAAAGAAAACGGTTGGCTGGTTTGAAGACTGTGAAGCAGTCGACCCTTTATGCCGCCCCGACTCTAAACCTGAATGACAGTAAAGTTGAAGACTGCCAAACGGACAGAAGGAAATAATCATAACAGAAGCTTGTTTGTTCCATGTGTTTGGCGTTCAGTTAACTTTATGTTCTAGTTACTGTACTTATTAGTGATGTACTGTTTACTGTTCTCTGCTTTGTTGCTCTTGGACAAATGACTAAAAAATTGTCTTCTTACATACGTTCATCCCAAAGCAAAGCTTGCACCCAGTTTGAAGAATTAAGTTACTGTCTGCTCGTCCTTCGTTTTCGTTGTCTTCTTTATGATTTTGTCAGTCTTCCTGTGTCTTTTCTTCTTTTTGTTTTTGTCTTTTTTCTTTCTTTCTTCTTCTTTTTTGTTTATTTTTGTTTTGAGTTATCTACTTCCCTGCGAGATGTTGCGCAAATTGTTTCACTGCCGTGAAATTCGCAGAACAAAACCAGTCTACTATTACAATTGTCGACAACGGTGGCCTGCATGAGATCAGGTTCTCTTCGGACGAGGTACCCGTAGTTCACAGCCATAATGACATGACAGACTGTCGTGTCCTTGAGAACCTTATAGATCTGCCGGCTGTGGTGGACAAAAGCACTGCAGACGTTGAACGTGGTGGACGATAATCAATTTCACGATCCCCCATCATGGCTGGTGAGGTGGGGGGGGGGGGGGGGGGGGGGGGGGGGGCGTCTGCACACAAAGTTTGTGATCCAATCTTGGCTGCCATGAGATTCATCAGACTTCATCTTGATTATTGTTAAATAGGTAAACTGTATAGTCGTAAACTGAGCTAGGGATGGATTTATATAGTGTTAAAAAAATAATAGTAATGACAATAATCGTAATAATGATGGGGGGGGGGGGGGGGTGAACCAGAATTTTGCGTATTTTAAAGGGAGTTAACAAATTCCAATTATTTTTGTATTTTTCAAGTTCAGTTCAGTTCAGTTCAGTTCAGTTCACTTGGGACTTTGATAGCCTCACAGCTTTTTGTGTCCCAATCATCTTATTTCATAAACATTGGTTGCTTAAATGCATGCATATGCTTAGGATATATTTTAATCTATTCTATCAATCAAATTGAAATTTTAACATATTAACTCAGCGTTAGTATCCAGAAGGTTTTTAAAAGTATTCAAATCTTTTGCTTTTTTAATGTGTGCAGGTAGTTTGTTCCAATACGGTGCCACTCTGTTACTAAATGAGAATTTTCTAATATTAGTGCGACAATATTTAATTTGGATTTGTTATCAGAATTTCTTGTAATTTGATTAGTGGTTAGTTGAAAAAAATGTGTTAAAATTTGTACTGTTAAGTCCCTTAAATAGCTTGTAAGTCTCAATCAAGTCTCCCCTTATTCGTCGGAACTTTAACGATGGTAAATTTAACCTTCGCAATCTATCTGCATAGCTAACATATTTGAATTCCTTAATTAACAAGGTGGCTCTTTTTTGTACTTTCTCAATACTTGCTGATTG
>CM031602.1:9421308-9441308 GCA_018398815.1 Conus ventricosus
AACTCTCACCTTAGTCATCAATTCATTCATTCTTCCATACTCTCACCTTAGTCATCAATTCATTTATTCTTCCATGCTCTCACCTTAGTCATCAATTCATTTATTCTCCCATACTCTCACCTTAGTCATCAATTCATTTATTCTCCGATACTCTCACCTTAGTCATCAGTTCATTTATTCTCGCATACTCTCACCTTAGTCATCAGTTCATTTATTCTTCCATTTTCTCAACTTAGTCATCAGTTCATTTATTCTTCCATACTCTCACCTTAGTCATCAGTTCATTTATTCTTCCATATTCTCACCTTAGTCATCAGTTCATTTATTCTTCCATACTCTCACCTTAGTCATCAGTTCATTTATTCTTCCATACTCTCACCTTAGTCATCAGTTCATTTATTCTTCCATACTCTCACCTTAGTCATCAGTTCATTTATTCTTCCATACTCTCACCTTAGTCATCAGTTCATTTATTCTTCCATACTCTCACCTTAGTCATCAGTTCATTTATTCTTCCATACTCTCACCTTAGTCATCATTCATTTATTCTTCCATACTCTCACCTTAGTCATCAGTTCATTTATTCTCCCATACTCTCACCTTAGTCATCAATTCATTTATTCTTCCATACTCTCACCTTAGTCATCAATTCATTTAGTCATCAGCCACATGAGCAGTGTGGTCTCAAAACTTAGCAGATATGGCATATGGACTAGTCTGCAAGCACCGACACCTCCCTGGTGAAACTAAAACCGAAACCTGGAAACGACCAGTTAGGTCGAAAACACGGTGTGTTTGTTTTATAATTTATTATATCGTTTTGGTAGCGCAACAATTCTATTGTTGTTTTGTTTTAATTTCCGCCCGCAGTCAGCTCTCTTTGAAATCATCATTGAGGCAAGAGTTACCGTGCTTATTAGTTATTTATTTCTCCCTGCCTCCTTTGTGATGTTCTTGGCTCGAAGCCAGGGACCTCCCTGCTCGAAGCACTCTGACATTTCGAATTTTCGCGCTGAAAAGATAAACGCACCACTACTTCCGATGTCAACAACATTGCTGTTTCCGTGGAGACTGACGTGGAACTGGAGCAGACTCCGTAAGTTGTTCTTTGTACCTGAATTCACTTCAAGATTACGTCACGAAATTACATGTTTTAGCATATCAACGTCTGTTTTACTATAGCTGACATGATGAGCTTTCTATTAATACGTACCTCCCTTGACCAATGTTGATCGCAGGTAAGATACTCGAATTTTGTTATAAAACAATTCCTTAAGTTAAAGCCCATTTTCATTTTGATCTGTCAATCTATTGATTGTAACGTTTTTTCTTCTTCTTTTTTTCTTCAAATCAGAAATGGTGTAAGTATTTGATGAAAACTACACATTATTGAAGTGTCAACGGCTGTTTCCTCAACGTGAAAAATAGAAAATGTATTGATTTTTATTCAAACTAGACGGGGCATTCAGACGGGGCATTCAGAGAAAGGTATTACAAACTAAATTTGCAAAGTTCTGCAAATGAACACAGGTGGGAGCTTGAATCATTTGAACAAAGAGATTGTGTGCTTCATTTTAATTCAGTGTTTATTTTTCTATTTTTATATGACTACTATGAATTTTTTGTTTAAATTAAAGTGAAATCAAATGCCATGCTTAGGATGGGGTCATGTCAATCTGCCCCTGTCTCATTGTGCCCCCAAAATGTGCAACCCGTCTCATTGTGTCCCCAAAATGTGCAATCCGTTTCATTGTGTCCCCATCTCATTGTGCCCCTGTCTCATCGTGCCCCCTCTATGTGGATACTGTCTCTCTCTGTCCTAATGATTGCATGTATGTAGCCTATGTTCATTTTGACAAAGGTTTTCTTCCTCTCTTCGTCCAATATGTCTAAAAACCAATATACTTTTTGGTTTCAGCTGGAACCTTCACATGTGTGCATATATATGAATACTTGCATTTAAAAGGAGAGAGAAGAAAACTTTACATTGTAGTTCAGTTGATTTAATTGAAAGTCAATAAATTTTACTTACTCATAAACATAAAGAATTTTGTCGAAAACACACTGGTTTCTGCATAATTTATATGTGTTCTTCCCCTGAATGACAGGGGCAACAATGAGACGGGGGCACAATGAGATGACGTTGAGGGCAAAATTGAGACAGGGGCAGATTGATACGTACCCCTTAGGACACTTTTCCTGGCTGATTAGAAATCTTTGCTGTTCAAAGACCGTGAGGAGTTGAGAGAGGGCAAGTGGGACTTGGATATACAACATCTCAAGCAGTAAAAAACACTTAAGAAACAGTTTGTTGTTGAGATTAGAAATATGTTGCATTGATCAATCGGCTACAGTGTTGAAAAGTAATCCTTTATAGATGGCAAAATTCAGGTGTTTGATATTCATTGATCAAAATTCAGGTGTTTGATATCATTGATCAAAGGTACAAAAGATATAATCAGACTGTAGATTGATTTGGAATGAGACTTTTCATTTGATTAAGATATTGATGTATGAGATGGCGTTTTGATGTTCATGTTGTAAATGTTATCTTTGACCTTTATTCAGGGTGGTTTTGTTTTTCAGTGGCTTACTGATCGACAAACAAGAGCTTGCACAGACAAACAAAACATGTCTGCCTCAGATGAGAGCTTTTGAAAGTGCGGAGGAGGGTGAATCTAAAAATGCAGAAGCCAAGGCACCTTCAGGTTTGTTTTACCTTACTTCAGGGCTTAAAACGTTCCGCGTCTGGGCGGAATTCCGCGATTTCGGTTTGTCAAAAAAAAAAAAAAAAAAAAAAAAAAAACCGACAGGAGCAAGGTATCCGTGATCGGCTTGCAAGCGTTCATAGCAACTGCGCGCAAGTTATGGCCCCTGATTATTCTTGGAAGAAATTTCCGGTCGGACTTTCCGGAAAAAAAACAAAATGGCGGAGCGTGCAGTCATTGTTCATGCGGGTCGATCTTTTGACGAATCTGCAATTAAAAACATGTGGAAATGGGAGTGGACGCTTCAGAAAGTTGACGAAGAAGTCATTGGAGACTTTCTTCGCAAAGTTATTGCACCAGGTTTAGCTTGGTGCAAACTGTGCTTAAGGGAAGTGTTACGGTAATCGCGGAAAGAAAGCTCTTGATCACATTCGTTCAGCGAAGCACGTGTCAAACGTCAAGGCGCTGAGTGGAACTACAAGAAAGGTCACTGAAGACACTTTAGCAGCAGTAAAACGTGCCAGGATAGAACATTGCAATCCTGTGGGGAAAAAAGAGGGTGATATAGAAAATGTGGAGAGTGCAAGCCAGGAAAAAAGATAGGGTTCAAACTAATCAAAGTCAAGTTGTCAGCAAGGTGGATGAGAATGAAATAAAAATTGTGGAGTGTAAAATCCAGACAGGAGAAAGCAAGGAAACAGCAGACAAAGATATGGTTGAAATTCAAGTAAGCAAGAAGGTGGATGGCAAAGACAGTGCAGACAATGCAAGCAGCAAGAAGAAACAGTTCCTTGCTATGTTTCTTTAATGCCTCCACCACCCAAACACCCAAATGACAAAGCTGTGTGTGTGTGTGTGTGTGTGTGTGTGTGTGGTGTGTGTGTGTGTGTGTGTGTGTCCTTGTGAAATCCTGTATTTCAGTGTTTATTATAATTTAGGAACTTCAAAATTTGACTTTCAGTATGTGCTGATTCCACAAGTTTCTCATTTATCAAAATTTGGATATTGTGACTTTCAAAATGTGCTGATTCCGCAAGTTGATCTCTGTTATATGAGACTGAACTTTAAAGTGTTTGATGCAGTTACTGACTGTGTGCACCAACTTCAAACTTGATATTGTGTGATCATTTAAACCTGAAAAGTGAAACTTATTGAGCAACCCCAGAATTGAGATTTCATCCAAAGACTATAGTTGGTGAACACCTGTAAAACACTCAAGTTAAAGGGGGTGTGTTCATTTTATTATGCGTTTAAACCCCTTCTCCCTTGTCCCAAATATGTCTTCCTGTAATAATTATGTGTTTACAGCAATTTTTATGCACTAAATAACTCTTGAAATTATGTCCAGAAAGCGCGAAATGGCATAGATTTACACTCGGTTTAAAAAAATTTCCAGGGGAGCATGCCCCGGACCCCCCTAGTTTCAGTGTTTTTTCCTCCTCCTGTTTTAAGCCCTGTTACTTGGAAAAGAAAGAAATAAGGGGAAACACTTCGTTCAAGATAGATCTGGTCAGATTTTCTCTGTCTTTTTCTTTCTCTTTTTAATATGATTGATACAGCTTCAATAAAGAGAAAACTGGCATCTCTTTGGAAATATATACTGAGTGTTGGAAAAAGGGTTTACTGGAGTTTTTTTTTGTTGTGAAAAGTTCGAGTTAATGTTAGATAGTGAGAGGCATACACACACACTCAAACACACTGGAAAGATTCTACACAACTAGTGAATTGCAAAATGCCATAAGCTTACCTTACACAGTCCCATGCCTCTCTGTCCAAGACTGCTCTACAGTGGAAGGTGGACAATTCAGAGACAGGCTGAAGTATAAGTCCGGTGAAGACAACATGCAGTATCTCTATCTGGTCGCACATTACTGACAACAGGGGGCTGTGCAGATCCCAAACAACTAAAGCATTCATTGTGGCACCTCTGTGATCAACAGTCTTGGCACAGTCACACATCATAGCTTTCTAAGGGCTAGATCTATGCTAATGGTTTTGACAGAGCAAAGTAAGTAGTATGTATATTTATATGGTTGAAAAGCGAATGATTTGACAGATGGTTTAGCTGCTAAATATTGTCAACTTATATTTATTTCTTTTTCATTTAGCAGATTTATCTCATTGTCTGTTATATTTTGTGTGTGTTTGTTTGTGTATGACAGACCTGTTTACCCATACGATTTCACTATATTTTGTACACATTTTGTGAAGATACGAGGAAAACAACGAACTAATTGTTAGAAAAAAAGTAAATTCGAGAAAGTAAGTGATGGCAGGTGATGAACTAATTGTTAGAAAAAAGTAAATTCGAGAAAGTAAGTGATGGCAGGTGAAAACAAATGCCACTCTGTCCCCCTCCACAGTTTTACAGAAATTAGGAATTTTGTACGAATACTTACTACATACTCTAATTTTTGTTGAAAAGTATGCCAATAACAGTTTTAGGGTAAACAGGTCTGGTGTGTGTGTGTGTGTGTGTGTGTGTGTGTGTGTGTGTGTGTGTGTGAAGTTTCTATGTTATTTGAAAGCAAAACAAAGTGTTTTGAGTGCAAGCAAAACAAACTTACTTCTGCTTATCCATATATATATAAATAATAATAATAATAATAAATCGAGCTTATATAGCGCTCTTCGATGAGAGAAGACTCATCCTCAGAGCGCTTTACAATACAGGAAAATAAAAGTTTCCATTAACATTGCACAATATTGGGAAAAAAGGCATCAAAACAATAGGTCACAAAGCAAGCACTAAAACAGATGCACAAGCCACATCCCCCCCCCCTCCCGCTCTATCCTCCCCCCTCCCCCCCCCCCTCCCCCCCCCCCCCCCCCCCCCCACACACACACACACACACCCGCCACCCCCCCACACGACATTATATGAACAACGCTCGACAAGAATTTGGGAATAGAAGAAAAGAACCAACCCCCATCCCCACCCCCACCCCCCTCCAATTTCGTGAACACTGCACGGGATACAATATAAAACATGCAGAAGGGAGCACCCACACCCACCCACACACACACCCACACACAAAGGGCAAACTCAACACGAAGCAACAAAAACCCACGCGCGTAAACGCACACACACGAACACACACACGCAAAAGCACACAAGCATTCAGGCACGGAAGCGCGTGTGCACATACAAGAGGCGAAAGGATGGAGAATGCATGGAAACACGCATTAACTCGTACGCTATGAAGAAAGACAAAAAGACTTCTGAAAGAGATGCGTTTTCTTTTTCTTTCTTTCTGCGTACGCAGGCTGATACTCCTGCGGACACTCCTGTATAGCCAGGCAGTGGAGTTTTGTGTGTATGACCCTTTTTTATCCCGCCATTAAGGCAGCCATACTCCATCTTCAGGGAAAGATGCGTTTTGAGACCAGACTTGAACGCAGAGAGAGTCTGTGAAGAGCGGAGCTGGGAGGGGAGGGAGTTCCAGACAAGGGGGGCTTGATAACTGAAAGAACGTTGGCCAAAGGATTTCAGTTTCATGCGGGGAAGCTTGAGAAGTTTGTCACTGCTAGAGCGGAGAGTGCGAGAGGGTTGATAAGTGACAAGTGTGTTGGAAAGATAAGCAGGCAATGTTTCATCAAAGTGTCGGAAGGCAAGTGTTGTGAGTTTATACTGAATGCGCGCATGAATGGGAAGCCAATGTAGTCTAACAGAGGTGTAGTGTGGGTTCTTTTGGACATTTGGAAAACAAGTCTGGCTGCGTTGTTTTGTATACGTTGAAGTCGGTTTTTATCGACAGTGGGAAGACCGGCAAGAATACTGTTACAGTAGTCGAGTTTTGACATGATGAGGGAACAGATAAGTTGGGCAGTCCCTTTCTGTGTAAGATATGAGCGAATTGACGCGATCTTTCTCAAAGCCAAATAGGCTGAACGACACAGATATGACCGAAACCATTCTAATGCAGTGTCTGTGATACCGAAAGACACCGACAGTCTTTTTGAAAGAATACTGTGGTCGATAGTGTCAAATGCGGCACTGAGATCTAGCAAAGTCAGAAGCGATGCCTTTTTGTTGTCAGCGGACCGAAGAAGACTGTCAGTCACACAAAGCAATGCTGTCTCGGTACTGTGATTCTGTCTGTAAGCAGACTGGTTAATTTCATACAGATTGTGCTCGGACAGATGGCGTTCGAGTTGCACAAAGACAACCTTTTCCAGGAGTTTGGAGAGAAAAGGAAGGTGAGAAACAGGTCTAAAGTTTTTAAGTTCATCGGGACATAGGCCATTTTTCTTTAGAAGAGGAACTACCAGAGCATGTTTTAAAACATCCAGGAACAGAGCCAGTAGCCAGAGAAACATTTATAATTCTCGTGAGAACTGGTGAGAACTGGGGCAAGATCGGCAAGATTCTGTTTGGTGAGGTTGGTGGGGTTGGGTCAAGATCACAGCACTTTGTAGCAGACTTGGAAATAAGTTCTGAGACGAACGATTCAGGACACTGTGTCAAAACGGCTAAGCTTGTGGCCGTTAAATATTTTGAAGTTTGGTGGGCCAGCGTTTTGACAATCCAAATCATGCCTTATTTTTGACACTTTCTCATGAAAAAAGCGAGAAAACGTTTCTGGAAGTTGGCATGGATCAAGGTTGCTTGGGAGGGGGGAAACTTGAACTGTGCCCAAGAGCTGACCAGCCACTGCATACAACTGTTTTGAGGAGGTACAATCGGCATAAGGCCACTATAGTATTTCACTCGGACGTTCTTAGTAAACGTAGTGTAAGAGTTCAGTTTTCTTTTGTACTCTTCTTGATGGACAGTCAAACCAGTTGACCTCCATCTGCGCTCCACCTGACGAACATCTTTCTTCGCGTCCCTGACACTGTTGTTTCTCCACGGCGCTGAGAGGCGGTCAGTCACCATCCCTTGCGTCTTTGGGTGGATCCTCAGGCGTAGGCTCAAAGACTGTCCCCTACATTTTATATTATTTGCATAAGTCTTTAGTTTTACAACAACTTTTTTCCTCCCCACACTTTCGTTTGGTTGCATTTACTACTCTTCGCTGGCTGCTCTGGGGGTGCTATTGGATTCTTTTTTGCACCCATGGTGGTGAGAACACCACAGTATTATGGACTGTGGTGTGTCTCTATTTGACGCCGGGAGCGCAGACACAACCAGCCGTGTCTCCCTGATGAGTCCCGATTCAGCGGGCGAAAGGCCTCGGAGCAGGCAATACAAATATATCTGCCTTCAAAAGGGATTGTGATGGTTCCCTTATGCAGCTAGTGAAGAGTTTTCATATCTGTAACATAATTTTTTTTTTTTTTTTTTTTTTTTTTTAAAATTTCCTTTTCCCAGTTTCTCCATCTTCAAACTCCCCTCTCCTCTCCCCTCCCCTCAAGTCCAAATCTGTGCCAGACAGTTCAGTTGTTGGCCTGCGCTTGTTTTTCCCCCACTATTAGATTGTTCGTCTATGTATTTTGTCTGACTTTATTCAAGTTTAAAAGGCTGTGCCAGTCTTGAATAAAAGTTACTCTGTGTTAGGTTTCCTTATGGGAGCAAAACATACCCACTTGTTTACTGTTTATCGTTTACTGTTCCCTACCTCATTTCATTTCCGAAATTCAAAATGATAAAAAGATATTCGTAAAAGCTGATAAAACTAGCAATTTTTATAAAATGGAATTAAACGAATACTCATAACTCCTGAAAAAAAACATTCAGAAAAATTACAAGAAAGCTGATAAAACCACATACAACAACATCCGCAAAAAAGAAAAAGAGCTTGCCACTGCATGGAGTTAAGCGACAGGGTAGAGGCAACAGCAACAAAAGAAGCCTTCATAACGCTTAAAGACCACAAACCCAACTTCCAAAACAACCCAACATGTAGACTAATAAACCCATCCAAATCCGAACTGGGCCAAATAAGCAAGAGAATTTTGGAAAAGGCTATAGAAGATGTAAAATCAAACACCGAATACAACCTTTGGAAAAACAGCTATGAAGTCATCCAATGGTTTAAGGAACTCAAAAAACAGAGAAATACAGTGTTTATCACATTCAACATAGTAGATTTCTACCCATCCATAGATGAAGAACTACTCACCAAAGCTTTGAAATTTGCCAACAAATACACAAATATAACAGAGTCAGAAATGGAGATTATTTTCCACACCAAGAAAACCCTACTCCACAGCAGAAATGAAACTTGGATTAAAAAAAAAGAGCAAAAACTCCACATTTGATGTAACCATGGGATCGTATGATGGTGCCGAAACATGTGAACTAGTCGGACTTTTCATGCTATCCAACATCCAAAAACAACTTGGAAAACAGGTCAGTTTGTACAGAGATGACGGCCTTGCTGCATTAAAACTATTGAAAACAAGAAAAAAGAATTATGTAAAATCTTCAAAAACCACAATTTAAAAATCACAATAGAAGCAAATAAAAAAGTAGTGAATTACCTAGACATAACATTAGACCTCAATGACAATGTGTACAAACCATACAAAAAACCCAATGACATACCAATCTATGTAAACGTCAAAAGCAACCACCCACCATCTATACTAAAAACAATACCCAACAGTATAAACAAGAGACTATCCAACCTATCATGCAATGAAAATGCATTCAATAATGCAGCAACAGAATACCAAGAAGCATTACAAAAAAGTGGTTACAATTACAAACTACAATATAGCCCAGACAATACACGAACAGAAATAAGAAAAGCAGAAAAAGGAAGATCATATGGTACAACCCACCATATGATGGACAAGTAAAAACAATGTAGGAAAAGAATTCTTTAAAATCTTGGCAACATCATTTCCAAAAGAACACAAACTGTCCAAAATATTCAACGAAAACACCATTAAACTATCATACTCATGTATGCCCAACCTCAAAAACATAATTGACTCATCTAACAAAATGAAAAGCAACACAAAAGAGAAGGGTGCTGAAAGGACATCTTGCAACTGCACCAAAAAAGAACAGTGTCCCTAAGCAACAAATGTCTTCACAGCAATATTGTATACCAAGCTACAGTAACATCAGAAAATGAAAAAGAAACATACATAGGGATTACTGAAAACACTTTCAAAACCAGATACGCAAACCATAAACAGTCATTCAAAATGAAAAATACAAAAATCAAACAGAACTGAGTAAATACATTTGGAAACTCAAAGATAAAAAATAGACTACAGCATATCATGGAAAATCATAAAAAGAGCAACACCATACAACAATATTTCCAAAAAATGCAACCTATGTTCCACAGAAAAATGGTTAATATTATGCAAACCATACTTAGCAACTCTGAACACAAAAGTAGAAATAGTGAATAATTGCAGGCACAAGTGGAAATCTTTGCTAGCACATTCCACCTGAACAGGCCCTAACAAAAAAACAAAAAAAAACCAAAAAAAAACCAACCACACACACACACACACACACACACACAGGCCCCACGTGCAGCAAACGAAACCCGCACACACAGAGACAAGATCAGGTCCCGCACGCCATAAAAGACCGTTGGCGTGCCACAAAAAAGTCATCCTGAGGAGAGAGACATATCTTGAAACAAGCTTGTAGATGAATTTTAGCACTTCATTTTAATAATATTTTTAACAATATATATATATATATATATAATATATATATATATATATATATATATATATATTATATATATATTATGTGTGTGTGTGTGTGTGTATAGTATTGCTCATCTTACTGTGATTTTTTAAAATCTAAGTGCATGATGGGGCTATTGTTTGTTCATTTGTTTTTTTCTCAGAGAAACCAAGACAAAGCGGCGAATCCAGCAAAAGTCCGCCAAAAGGAGGAAGTGACAAGGGGGAGGAAAGCAGATTGGAAAACAGCAGCAACAACAACGTAAGGCCCAGACAAAAGGGCAGGTCAAGACAGCGGCAGAGAAGAAAGACAGACCAGCTCAGAAGAAACTAGCAACAGAGAAATCTAGTGCGAGTCAAAGCGCTGAAGCCAAAGAAGGTAAACCGAAAAGCAGAAAGGACACAAAGAATGAGAAGGTGACAGGGGCGGCGTCTCCAGCAACTGTGCCTTCAGAACCAGTCAAACCTTCAGCAGATGAACAGTTGGCAAAGGCAGAGGATGCTGAGTCTGGTGGAAACAAGGAAGGTTCCGTGACAGAGACAGTCGGTAACACAGAAACACACACTGACAAGGGTACGCCAGAGAGGGTCCAACTCCAAGAGAAGCCAGATCAGACCGACACAACCGCAGACTCTTCCAAAACCCAGGGTAAATCTGCCAGCGAAATCCGTCAAAGTCTTTCATCCAGCACTGAAGATCCAAAGGTGAAAAAACCAGCTGATCAGTCCATGCTTCGGGATTCTGGAGATTCTGTGGGGAATCTGCAGAGGAGAGAGGCAGCAAGCATCTGGGAGTTCTGGCAGCGATGGAGGCTGGGGCTGGGGCTGGGGCTCCTCGCTGCTGAGCGCCGCCCCAATTCCCTGGAGACCTTTTCATCGCAAGTTGGTCAGTCTGTCTTTTCACTGACACTGGTCAAAGGAACAGTAAATTACACTGTAGTTCAGTTTCCAGATGTTGGGTGTTAAAAATGTTGTGAAAGTTTCTATATGCTATTATTTAATTACTGAAGATGGGTAAATGTACAACAGACTACTACTTCTCTTTGAAGTTCAATATCCAAAGCCCGTAAGTCCTTTTTGAAAAAGAAAGTTTTTTTTTTTAAGGCTTTTGTACTGAATGACTTTAGGTATGGCAACAACCCTAATATGGCCCCAGTGTTTGGCTGTGCTCCTAACAACATAAAACTGAAACGGTCCTGCTTTGGTTTTTTTGTGTGGTACATTTTTGTAGCTATGTGACTCACACCTGTGATTAAGTAATTAACAGATTTTCAGAAATCTGCCCCCTTACATCACCTGTATCAGTGGATATGATTATGAATAGACTGAACATAACTGACCACTTTGTTTCAGGTGAAGGGCTGACCACAATCATTGACACCGTGGAGTCCAGCTTTGGTGTTCCAGACCCTCAGGAACTGGCACAAGTGAATTCTGCTGAGGAAACGGCCTCCAAGACAGAAGAAAAGGAACAGGTCAGGTTTGTCCATTGGAAGCTCTGTGATGAAGCCCTTCAAGGATTAGAGTGAGGATTATAGTGACAGTGTGTTAGTACAGGTCAGTTTTATCCATTTGAAGCTCTGCTGTATTGGTCAATGGTTAGAGTGACGGTGTGTTAGTACAGGTCAGTTTTATCCGTTTGAAGCTCTGCTGTATTGGTCAAGGATTAGAGTGATGGTGTGTTAGTACAGGTCAGTTTTATCCATTTGAAGGTCTGCTGTATTGGTCAAGGATTAGAGTGATGGTGTGTTAGTACAGGTCAGTTTTATCCATTTGAAGCTCAGCTGTGACATTGGTCAAGGATTAGAGTGATGGTGTGTTAGTACAAGTCAGTTTTATCCATTTGAAGCTCAGCTGTGACATTGGTCAAGGATTAGAGTGATGATGTGTTAGTACAGGTCAGTTTTAACCATTGAAGCTCAGCTGTGACATTGGTCAAGGATTAGAGTGGTGGTGTCAGCCCTAAGTTGTACTAAGCTGTCACATTGGCTACGAATCGTATGGACATTAAATGACAATGTTCAGTCACACCCAGACAGTATGATGTAATCACAGATTGATGGAGAGATTAAACAAGCCAGGCATTCACTAAGCATGGAATGCCATGACCCCATCTGTTACTGCTGCTGAATGAGGTCATTTTGCTGAAGGATGTTGGCTGCACTGCATAGATGCAGATAAATGCTGGTATACGTGAAGTGAACTTCAAACAGCTTGATCAAGATTGAGGCAGACATTATGTCTGGAGTAACTGTTTGTTAGAAATCACAAAATTGATGACATCCATGTCAGTTTCTGTTTGTCAGAGAGCTGCAACATCTGATCATTGAAGTAGGTTGGTATCACACTCTCCTGTGGAGCTTGAGGAACCATACAAACTTAGAGATCAGTTGTATGGAGTTCATGACTGGTCCAAGCTTGCTACACAGTCACTGGGAATTGTAACTGATCAGGTTCAAGTCAAATAATGTTTTAGTCTGTCGTTCAACTGAAACAAAGAGCTGGTACACTGTCACGGTCGCTAAGCCGGACGGCCCTACCACCCCTACCCACACCTATTACACACTAGAGCAGACAACACAGCACACTAACACAACTTTACAATCACGCGCACCTCTTTATTTCACACACCCAAACATACCATGGCGCCACCACTCACGTCCATCTACAACCACACACCGGTATCCCACTTCTTCACTGACCCACCCTACCCTACTACGACCTGAGAACCCTAACCTATACTAAAACACCAGTTGCGGTATATCACTGCGACCTAGGGACGCAGAGATAGCCCGCACACGTGGTGGCTAACTAATAGGGACAAGAATAAACCCAAGGGACTCTAAACTTAAACTGCTACCACCCACACCTCTCCCAGGACCCACCCTTCTCTTTTGACCCGGGACCACTATCGCACTGGTCACTGCGTCCCTAAGGGAGGCAACGACAAGTACCCTACACTGTGCTGGCCACTACGTCCCAAAAGGAGGCAGTAGCTAACACCCCTATCCTACTGCCTAACGCTACACCCCTTCTACAACACCCATGGGACAACCTATGCCGGCCCGGAAAGCTCTAGTCCTTGGCACTGTCCGGGGACCCTCACAGGCTGACTCCTCCACGGATGACTCCGCTCCTCAGCGCTGTCCGCGGCCTCACGCAGACTGACACCCGAAGACTCTACACCCCGGCGCCGACCGTGACTCCTCACGGTCTGACTCCTCCACGCTGGGCACGACACCTGGCGCACCCACACACCAGACGCCCTCTCGACGAGTCCGGGCTCGAAGGACACCTCCTCTGAAGGCCCCGCCGGACACTGAGGGTGAGGGAAGGTCTGGTGCAGCGCCCTCTCACAGGACGCCGAACCGGGTAGAGCAACAGGTGGCTGGAGAAAACCCCGGGAGAACCCCGGTAGCCGAAAGACGGCCGACGGCCTGGATGGTTTCCCTCTCCTGGGAAAGCAGCAGGCAACTGGACGCCGCCGCTCACCTGCCGGCACGTGGCAGCAGACTGCGGTGGTCTGGCCCCACCCTCAGGACGGAACAGGATACCACCTGCTGACACAACTGTAGGCCACTACTGTAATGTTGCTACTACCCGAGTCATCAAGGCCCATAGGCTACCTGGTAAAGCTTTAACTCTCCATCTCCCTTGCCTACCTCCCACTCGGGAATGAGAGTGACCACTTGAATTTCGAATACACCCCCCATAACCCGTTACTTTGGGGTTATCAGATCCATTCCCTGCCAACCTTTACAACAGCAGTAACACAATATTCTCTCTGAGCCAATCTACGCTATTACATATGAAATTATGACTCGCACACAATTCTCAGAGAAATAATCCCAATCCAAGCAATCCAACACGGACTCCATGGGCCCCCTTAGAAAATACTAAATAAACTAGCAATTTCACAAGGAAATGTTTCCACATAGTAATCAGTATTAATACACATCTCAGAAACAACAAAACAAAAGAACTTATCAATTTCTAACGGTTCACAGTTCTAGCATATTCATACAAGAGAATCGGCGCACAGCCACAATCCTTCATATTCTTACCCCTTTTTGCACTGTCAATCATAATCATATATCAATACATGATTTGTTCGCCAAATTTCCATCCAGCACCCCCACTCTCATGTCATCTCTTGTCAGATAACCCAGTGGTTAATCTTTGTTATGCCAACACAACCACCCTTCATACAATATTACATGCTGCACAACCTCTGTCTTTATCCTATCAACTGCTGAGCTACCCGCCTTAAACTTTACCCTACCCTTCTTTCCGACTACTAAAAATTCATAATGGGACTATCTCCCTGCAACCTAAAATATCTTCCTCCAACCCTATTCTGTCACAAACACATACATCCCTGCATGTGTGACGACTGTCATTTACTTAACAAAACTTCTAACCATATGGACTCACTGTCCTGTACCACATGCATACATCACCAATACAGTCTGCACGCGCACGACACACGCGTCAAGAACCATGACTCGTAACGAAAGTTAGAAGACACCAATATAAGTTGAATAGCCACGACCGTACTCCGGTATAAACCACTCGACTACCAATTAGCCTTGGCCCTACTGCACAGTTAACCGATCCCAATGCTGTGCAGGTCGACTCCGAAATCATTAATCAATTTCAACGAACCACTACTATTTACAACTGAAATTGAGCACAATCCCTTTACGATTCACGCAGACACATCTGCACCTGACTCACGCTATGATCCTCAACAAAATGCAACCTCAAATAACCTTATTGAACCCACTGAAATTAACACGAACTAATCACAACCAATATCTACATCACCGTCCATCAACGGTTATTATATCGAACCCACATTGTCTAGCCAAACTATCACATGACAATCGAACTCAGGAACCACTATGTACACTACTTACAGAATATACAGAAAAGTAGTAACAACACAAACCGGCTGACAAGAAGTTTCAATCACCGAACCAAGACGACATCATACCAGATAACCAGTATACTGTAAAGCACAGACGAGACAGAAATAAATATCTCACATCACACACAATCTTACTCCATACGCGTTCTTACCCAGGGATATAACACCTAGACTTTTGAAAAAAATACCACCCCTTCTTTATTGAATTACTAAGAAATTTCTACACTCAGAATTCCGGGGTGTAGAACAGAAAAGAATGGGGATAGTCTTAAAAGGTTTTTCACTCAGCTTCAAATCCACCGAAAGATTCTCCCAAGTCTTTCCTCGTCGCCTCTCTCCCCTGTAGTTCACCAGGGACGACGTCAATGACCCCAACCTGGGTCTGGCTCCACGACTAGACAAACGTAGCCCGGGACCTTCCCTCTGTATGTCTTCACAACCGGTGCAGCCTCAAACGCCTACGGCAGGGAGCTCCTCCAGCTTCTTCACTCCCGTACGGAGCATGCCATCTGTACGTCTTCACAACCGGTGCAGCCTCAAACGCCTACGGCAGGGAGCTCCTCCAGCTTCTTCACTCCCGTAGCGGAGCATGCCACCTCTACAAACAAAGTCTGGGAACACCACCATTACCATCCCAGTTCCTAACACTTCAATAATAATTTAACTATCAGCTTCGTCTCCACCTGAAAAACTAACCACCATTCCCTTCTCTCTCCACCCCGGCAATTCCTGAGATAAATAGAAATAAATAATATTATTTCCAATTCATTCAACAAACAAGACAACAGTTTTAATATTATATAAACAACAGCTTGTCTCCTCACACGGCCTCGAACCATCTCGAATCTATACCAATGGAAAGAATAATTTTAATATACTTGTCAAACATATTCATCGTAATACTATTCATAAACCATAAACAAAAACAAGCTGTAAAGAAAATAAAATATTATAACTTAACAAACACTAAGTCTTCAACTTACCCGGGCCTCTCTCTCCCAGGACTTACTAGCGTCTCACGCTCTCTCTCTCTGTCACAGCAGACAGCTGAACATCGACCGGCCCCACATACAGACTTCAAGCTCACCCGTTATAAAAACTGCACGAGAACCATGCATCTCTCCTCTAAAACCTGTGCACGGGCTAAACACATGTCTGCATACCAGTTTGGGTGCACTTATACTCTGCAATAAAATAAATGCACCTCTATTTCTATACTAAACACAATTAAATAAAAACCTATAAAAAATATTAAAACATTTTCTTTACATATACGCAACAACCATAATACAACTAAACATAACATGACAACTACAGTACAACTCGCCATAATACAAGACAACATGACGAACAACACCACCATGAACCTAACAAATCACCAACCTGCACAAACAGACGTTCAACCACACCAGTTCTGCAACTGGCTGAAGTGGCTGCCAACAGAGACGACACAGAACCCGGCACAGGCCAAGGGCACACCAGACCCGACGAGGACCTGGCACTGACTATGACTCGAAGTCACTCAGCTCGACTAACGGCGCTGCCGCCGCAACTACAAGGCGCGTCCACTCCGACGAACACCAGGGACCGAAGTGAAGCTACCCCAACTCATTCCGACCTGGTCGGAACCAAGCGAACTCTACTCACAACACAAAACAGCGATTGGTCAAAGCAGCGTATCCCTCCGCAGAGCTGACACGCCGGACCAACGGACTAGTTGTTGCTCGTGCAACAACACGACAATTTACCACAACAACTCACAGACTTGACAACACCAACAACAGCCGATATCCTGCCCCGCCTTCTCTGGTGTAGAACCAAAGTAACAAAAGGGTAACAAACGGGAACGAAACCAACCTCTCGCTTCCACTCCTTCCATAATGAAGACTGGAATTCAAGAATATTGTATGTCTTATTTCCCCAGCACCCTACCTAGCCTAACCTTCCACCTTAACCAAAACCCCAAATCTTACACACGCACGCTCGCACACACACATATACACATATGCACACGCGCACACGCTCTCTATTTCGGAATTACCATTACTCCAAACCTATGGACGGCTGATTTAGTACCGCCGATCGGTGACATACACCAAAATAAATGTCTTACTTGATGCCTTTGAGAACCAAATATTATCATTAGATTTTAGCTTTATTTCTCTTTTTTTTCCCCCATGACATAACGTCTGTTCTAATTATTTGTTTTTCAAAAGTGAAGACCTTAGTTTCCTGCATTAAAAATAAAAAATGTAATTTTTTTTAAAAATTAAAAAAAAAAAAAAGAAAGTCTGATGTTCTTGGTGTTTTAACTGATGATTGTTCCAAGGGAAATGACTTGCTGGGGGTCCGTAACCTGAGAGCAAAGATGGATGTAGAAGAGATCTGCTGATGTCTTGACTGCCAAAGAGGTTGTTGCCCTTTGGAACTCCTAAAGTATGTCAGAGCAAAAAACTGAATTTCTGTTTGAGAGGTTGTTGCCCTTTAGAACTCCTAAATGTCAGAACAAAAAGCTGAATTTCTGTTTGAGAGGTTGTTTCCCTTTTTGAACCCGTAAACGCCAGAGCAAAAGCTGAATTTCTGTTTTGACTCTTCTGTTGTGAGAACAGTTTGCACACAACAAAAAGACAAAGTCAGGCGGCTTGTGTATACAGATCTGAGCTGAAATCCATTTTACTTCCACTATATTGCCTTCCAGATGACAACCGATTCAAGGAAATGCATGCACACACACACACACACACACACACACACACACACACACACACACACACACACACACACACACACATATTAAGTGATCACCTCTCAACCCCTCCGCTGTCATGCCAACTTATTATAAACATCTACAGGGCATGGAGCAGTCGTTACATTGAAGCTCCACCACAGAAAGGCCCACTTTGCATGTGTAAGCATCATGAGAAATGTGGATGACAACCTCTGGGTCGTAGCCAACACTTGACCATGACTGACATGAGGGTGGGAGACACAGCGGCCAGCAGGATTCCATCCAGCTACGTTTGGGTCTCATTGGTCATGTGTTATTGATGTAAATAGATTATTGATGTAAATAGATCAGCGGCCAGCAGGATTCCATCGAGCTACGTTTGGGTCTCATTGGTCATGTGTTATTGATGTAAATAGATTATTGATGTAAATAGATCAGCGGCCAGCAGGATTCCATCGAGCTACGTTTGGGTCTCATTGGTCATGTGTTATTGATGTAAATAGATTATTAATGTAAATAGATCAGCGGCCAGCAGGATTCCATCGAGCTACGTTTGGGTCTCATTGGTCATGTGTTATTGATGTAAATAGATTATTGCTGTAAATAGATCAGCGGCCAGCAGGATTCCATCGAGCTACGTTTTGGTCTCATTGGTCATTTGTATTGATGTAAATAGATCAGCGGCCAGCAGGATTCTATCGAGCTACGTTTGGGTCTCATTGGTCATGGGTTATTGATGTAAATAGATCAGCGGGTCATGTGTAATTGACATAGATCGATCAGGTGGTCATGTGTTATTGATGTAAATAGATCAGCGGGTCATGTGTAATTGACATAGATAGATCAGCGGGTCATGTGTTATTGACATAGATAGATCAGGTGGTCATGTGTAATTGACATAGATAGATCAGCGGGTCATGTGTTATTGACATAGATAGATCAGGTGGTCATGTGTAATTGACGTAGATAATCACGGGTCATGTGTTATTGACATAGATAGATCAGGTGGTCATGTGTTATTGACATAGATAGATCAGGTGGTCTGTGTAATTGACATAGATCAGCGGGTCATGTGTTGTTGATGTAAATGGATCAGCGGTCATGTGTAACTGATGTAATAGATCAGTTGGCCATGTGTAATTGACATAAATGGATTAGCTGGGTGACTGATGTGTGTTGCCGACCGGCTCCTACCCAGAGTTGAGTTGCTGCGGACTCAGTTGGAAGGCTGGGACCACACAGTCGAGTTTCATCCACTTAATGGATGCGTTTCTGAGAGTGTTGCTCAAAATTTCTGACCAACACTGCAGGTGCCTGTATCTCTCGGGCCTGGTTGACGCCAGGATATATTATGAAAGGAAGCGTGGAGTACAGCCCTGTCATGTAGTCTCAGACCGAAATGGAAATCCGTAGCATCATCTTAATCATCCTCATTGTCATCGATCAGCATAAAAAAAAAAAATGTCTCAAATTCTGTGGCCCTTCATGCCCTGCTCTCATGGTAACCTCAATTTCGATGTCCTCTCCACGTCTGTGGCCTTGCTTTGGTTCCGTCAGGGTCACCGGTATCGGCGAGTCCATGGGAGCTGTCGTTGGACGACATGGTGGCGCCCTCCGGGGGAGAGCTCACTCACGCCGGCTCCGCGACTAAGCAATTATTGTTGTCAGTAGGGGGCTTAGTAGGTGGTGTCCTGCGTATGTTAGATCAGAACAGGCGCCACTGAACACCACCGAAGTGACTCGGCAGCAGTGCAGTGTCTCCCCGGTGGGTTGCCTCTTGACGACTTGACATTGACTGCTCCCTGTGGATTGCCGGTGCCGGGGCTGCAGCGGGGCCGACCAGGCTGTGGCTGTGGACGGGGTGTCGGAATGAGCGGCGTAGGTGCACTGCCTCTGAGGTTGCGCAGAGGTTGGGACAGAAAAAAAAAAAAAGTTTGTTGAGAAATTACAATATGAAATTGCTTCATATGACATACCCACTGTGGCATTTGACAATATAGGATCAGCTACGTATGAGAGACATAACTCAGGC
>CM031602.1:9443808-9493808 GCA_018398815.1 Conus ventricosus
GTGAGTTGTTCTCTGGAGGACGCTGCCACATTCGTCCAGCAACAGCCCCCATGAGTTTGCCGAAACTGGTGAACCTCATGGAATCAAACCAAGGCCATAGACGTGGAGAGGACATTGAAAGTGAGGTCATCATGAGAGCAGGGAATGAAGGGCCACAGAATTTGAGACTTTTTTTAATGCTGATCGATGAGGATGATGATATGGATTTCCACTCGGTTTGAGACTGCATGACAGGGCTTACTCTAAGCTTACTTTCATAATATATCCTGGAGTCAACCAGGCCTGAGACATACAGACACCTGCAGTGTTGGTCAGGAAATTGGAGCAATGCTTTCAGAGACGCATCCATTTAGTGGATGAAACTTGACTGTGTGGTCCCAGTCTTCCCAGTTGAACCTGTAGCAAACTCACCTCTGGGTGGGAGCGAATCGGGGCAGAAAAATCCCACATGCCTGTGATGGGAATCGAACTCACGACCTTCCATCAGGAGTTCGCAATGCTAACCACTTTGCTACAGTAGCCTGTATAGCCTGTATTTGTGTTGAATGAAATCCAGTGGCAGTAGATTTCTATTAGTGAAGTCCATGTATTGTGTGTGTGTTGAAGGAATACCAGTGGCAGTAGATTTCTCTCTGTCATTTCCATGTATTGTGTGTGTTGAAGGAATACCAGTAGCAGTAGATTTCTCTCTGTCATTTCCATGTATTGTGTGTGTTGAAGGAATACCAGTGGCAGTAGATTTCTATTAGTGAAGTCCATGTATTGTGTGTGTGTTGAAGGAATACCAGTGGCAGTAGATTTCTCTCTGTCATTTCCATGTATTGTGTGTGTTGAAGGAATACCAGTGGCAGTAGATTTCTATTAGTGAAGTCCATGTATTGTGTGTGTGTTGAAGGAATACAGTGGCAGTAGATTTCTCTCTGTCATTTCCATGTATTGTGTGTGTTGAAGGAATACCAGTGGCAGTAGATTTCTATTAGTGAAGTCCATGTATGTGTGTGTGCTGAACAAGTACCAGTGGCAGTAAATTTCTATTAGTGAAGTCCATGTATTGTGTGTGTGTTGAAGGAATACCAGTGGCAGTAGATTTCTCTCTGTCATTTCCATGTATTGTGTGTGTTGAAGGAATACCAGTGGCAGTAGATTTCTCTCTGTCATTTCCATGTATTGGGTGTGTGTTGAAGGAATACAGTGGCAGTAGATTTCTATTAGTGAAGTCCATGTATTGTGTGTGTGCTGAACAAATACCAGTGGCAGTAAATTTCTCTCTGTCATTTCCATGTATTGTGTGTGTGTTGAAGGAATACCAGTGGCAGTAGATTTCTCTCTGTCATTTCCATGTATTGTGTGTGTTGAAGGAATACCAGTGGCAGTAGATTTCTATTAGTGAAGTCAATGTATTGTGTGTGTTGAAGGAATACCAGTGGCAGTAGATTTCTATTAGTGAAGTCCATGTATTGTGTGTGTGTTGAAGAATACCAGTGGCAGTAGATTTCTCTCTGTCGTTTCCTCCATGTATTGTGTGTGTTGAAGGAATACCAGTGGCAGTAGATTTCTCTCTGTCATTTCCATGTATTGTGTGTGTTGAAGGAATACCAGTGGCAGTAGATTTCTCTCTGTCATTTCCATGTATTGTGTGTGTGTGTTGAAGGAATACCAGTGGCAGTAGATTTCTCTCTGTCATTTCCATGTATTGTGTGTGTTGAAGGAATACCAGTGGCAGTAGATTTCTCTCTGTCATTTCCATGTATTGTGTGTGTGTTGAAGGAATACCAGTGGCAGTAGATTTCTATTAGTGAAGTCCATGTATTGTGTGTGTGTTGAAGGAATACCAGTGGCAGTAGATTTCTCTCTGTCATTTCCATGTATTGTGTGTGTTGAAGGAATACCAGTGGCAGTAGATCTCTCTCTGTCATTTCCATGTATTGTGTGTGTGTTGAAGGAATACCAGTGGCAGTAGATTTCTCTCTGTCATTTCCATGTATTGTGTGTGTGTTGAAGGAATACCAGTGGCAGTAGATTTCTAATTAGTGAAGTCCATGTATTGTGTGTGTGTTGAAGGAATACCAGTGGCAGTAGATCTCTCTCTGTCATTTCCATGTATTGTGTGTGTGTTGAAGGAATACCAGTGGCAGTAGATTTCTCTCTGTCATTTCCATGTATTGTGTGTGTTGAAGGAATACCAGTGGCAGTAGATCTCTCTCTGTCATTTCCATGTATTGTGTGTGTTGAAGGAATACCAGTGGCAGTAGATTTCTCTCTGTCATTTCCATGTATTGTGTGTGTTGAAGGAATACCAGTGGCAGTAGATTTCTCTCTGTCATTTCCATGTATTGTGTGTGTGTTGAAGGAATACCAGTGGCAGTAGATTTCTATTAGTGAAGTCCATGTATTGTGTGTGTGTTGAAGGAATACCAGTGGCAGTAGATTTCTCTCTGTCATTTCCATGTATTGTGTGTGTTGAAGGAATACCAGTGGCAGTAGATCTCTCTCTGTCATTTCCATGTATTGTGTGTGTGTTGAAGGAATACCAGTGGCAGTAGATTTCTCTCTGTCATTTCCATGTATTGTGTGTGTGTTGAAGGAATACCAGTGGCAGTAGATTTCTATTAGTGAAGTCCATGTATTGTGTGTGTGTTGAAGGAATACCAGTGGCAGTAGATTTCTCTCTGTCATTTCCATGTATTGTGTGTGTTGAAGGAATACCAGTGGCAGTAGATCTCTCTCTGTCATTTCCATGTATTGTGTGTGTTTGAAGGAATACCAGTGGCAGTAGATTTCTCTCTGTTATTTCCATGTATTGTGTGTGTTGAAGGAATACCAGTGGCAGTAGATCTCTCTCTGTCATTTCCATGTATTGTGTGTGTTGAAGGAATACCAGTGGCAGTAGATTTCTCTCAGTCATTTCCATGTATTGTGTGTGTGTTGAAGGAATACCAGTGGCAGTAGATTTCTCTCTGTCATTTCCATGTATTGTGTGTGTGTTGAAGGAATACCAGTGGCAGTAGATTTCTATTAGTGAAGTCCATGTATTGTGTGTGTGTTGAAGGAATACCAGTGGCAGTAGATTTCTCTCTGTCATTTCCATGTATTGTGTGTGTTGAAGGAATACCAGTGGCAGTAGATCTCTCTCTGTCATTTCCATGTATTGTGTGTGTGTTGAAGGAATACCAGTGGCAGTAGATTTCTCTCTGTCATTTCCATGTTTTGTGTGTGTGTTGAAGGAATACCAGTGGCAGTAGATTTCTATTAGTGAAGTCCATGTATTGTGTGTGTGTTGAAGGAATACCAGTGGCAGTAGATTTCTCTCTGTCATTTCCATGTATTGTGTGTATTGAAGGAATACCAGTGGCAGTAGATCTCTCTTTCATTTCCATGTATTGTGTGTGTGTTGAAGGAATACCAGTGGCAGTAGATTTCTCTCTGTCATTTCCATGTATTGTGTGTGTTGAAGGAATACCAGTGGCAGTAGATTTCTCTCTGTCATTTCCATGTATTGTGTGTGTTGAAGGAATACCAGTGGCAGTAGATTTCTCTCTCTTATTTCAGGCCGCTGCTGCCAGAAGATAGGGAATAGTGGATGGGTGGGTTGGGGGTTGGGGGAGGGGGTAGAGAATGAGAGGAGTAGAGGATTTAATGCCACACATGTACAGCAATCTTTCCTGTGGGGATGTTCCTTTCTCTTGCCAGATCTGCTGATCAGGGGATGTGGACATAAGAATCCAAGTCGGAATTAATGGGGCTATGTCTGCCTTTAAGGCATGAGTGATATGTGGCCACTTCACTTTCTTGAAAAGAACATTTGCTGCAAGGGGTAGTTTGGAAGGAGAGAGTCAGAGCAGGGGCAGGTTGGTGGGAGGATGGGTCGGTGAAAGAGGACAGAAAGGAGTAAGGGGGGTGGGAAGCAAAGAGAAGGATTAGCAGAAAGACTTGGGGTGGAGAGTGGAGTGATGTCATATTTTTAGTTTTGCTGGATCAGTGTGAGAACAGATAGGCCAACAGACAAGCAGTGGAGTGTAAGGTATGTAATTGTATTCGCTGGATCAGTGTGAGAACAGATAGGCCAACAGACAAGCAGTGGAGTGTAAGGTATGTAATTGTATTCACTGGATCAGTGTGAGAAAAAGATAGGCCAACAGACAAGCAGTGGAGTGTAAGGTATGTAATTGTATTCACTGGATCAGTGTGAGAACAGTATAGGCCAACAGACAAGCAGTGGAGTGTAAGGTATGTAATTGTATTCGCTGGATCAGTGTGAGAACAGATAGGCCAACAGACAAGCAGTGGAGTGTAAGGTATGTAATTGTATTCGTCCTAAGGAGGCATGCGTTGGGTATCTGCGAAGCCAGAACCATGATGGCTGTGTGGCCACTTCTCCTCAGTCTGAAAAGAACATTTGCTGCAAGGGGTAGTTTGGAAGGAGAGAGTCTCAGGAGGGGGTAGGTTGGTTGGGAGAATGGGAGGATAGAGTCGGTGCAAGAGGATAGAGTAAGAGGGGAGGTGGGGGGGGGGGGGAGCAAGAGAAGGACTTGGTGACAGAGTTGGGAGTTGGAGTGGAGTGATGATGTATTGGGGTGGGGGAGTGGAGTGATGTATTGGGGTGGGAGTGGAGTGATGATGTATTGGGGTGGGGAGTGGAGTGATGATGTATTGGGGTGGGGAGTGGAGTGTTGTATTTGGGGTGGGGAGTGGAGTGATGATGTTTTTGGGTGGGGAGTGGTGATGTATTGGGGTGGGGAGTGGAGTGATGATGTATTGGGGTGGGGAGTGGAGTGTTGTATTGGGGTGGGGAGTGGAGCGATGTATTGGGGTGGGGGAGTGGAGTGTTGTATTGGGGTGGGGAGTGGAGTGATGTACTGGGGTAGGGAGTGGAGCGATGTATTGGGGTGGGGAGTGGAGCGATGTATTGGGGTGGGGAGTGGAGTGATGATGTATTGGGTGGGGAGTGGAGTGATGTTGTGTTGGGGTGGGGAGTGGAGTGTTGTTTTGGGGTGGGGAGTGGAGCGATGTATTGGGGTGGGGAGTGGAGTGATGTATGGGGTGGGGAGTGGAGTGATGTATTGGGGTGGGGAGTGGAGTGTTGTATTGGGATGGGGAGTGGAGTGATGTACTGGGGTGGGGAGTGGAGTGATGTTTGGGATGGGGGTGGAGTGATGCTGGGGTGGGAGTGGAGTGTGTTGTATTGGGGTGGGGAGTGGACTGATGTGTATTGGGTGGGGAGTGGAGTGATGATGTATTGGGGGGGCTGGGGATGTATGGGTGGGAGTGGAGTGATGATGTATTGGTGGGGAGTGGAGTGATGTATGGGGTGGGAGTGGAGGTGTGATGATTGTATTGGGTGGGGAGTGGAGTGATGATGTATTGGGTGGGGAGTGGAGTGATGATGTATTGGGTGGGGAGTGGAGTGTGATGTATTGGGTGGGGAGTGGAGTGATGATGTATTGGGGTGGGGAGTGGAGTGATTGATTTGGGGGGGAGTGGAGTGATGATGTATTGGGATGGGGAGTGGAGATGTTGTATTGGGGTGGGGAGTGGAGTGATGTATTGGGTGGGGAGTGGAGTGATGATGTATTGGGTGGGGAGTTGGGTGATTGTATTGGGGTGGGAGTGAGTGATGTATTGGGATGGGGAGTGGAGGTGTTGTATTGGGGTGGGGAGTGGATGTGATGTATTGGGTGGGGAGTGGATTATGTTGGGGGATGATGTTTATTGGGGTGGGGAGTGGAGTGTGTGTATTGGTAGGGAGTGGGGAGTGGAAGGATGATGTATTGGTGGTGGGGAGTGGAGTGATGTTATTGGGGTGGGGAGTGGAGTGATGTATTGGGGTGGGGAGTGGAGTGATGTATTGGGGTGGGGAGTGAGAGTGATGTATTGGGGTGGGAGTGGAGTGGGTGATTGTATTGGGTGGGAGTGGAGTGATGATTGGGGGTGGGGATTTTTGGGTGTAGTGTTATTGGGGTGGGGAGTGGAGTGATGAGTATTGGGTGGGAGTGGGTGTATTGGGTGGGAGTGGGTGATGTATTGGGGAGTGAGTGTGTATTGGGTGGAGTGAGTGATGTATTGGGGTGGGATGATGTGTTTGGGGGGGAGTGTTGTATTGGGGTGAGAGGGAGTGTATGTATTGGGGGGGAGTGGGTGTTGTATTGGGGTGGAAGCGGAGTGATGTATTGGGGTGGGAGTGGAGGATGATGTATTGGGGTGGGGAGTGGAGTGATATGTATTGGGGGGGGAGTGGAGCGTTGTATTGGGGGGGAGTGGAGTGATGTATTGGGGTGGGGAGTGGAGTGTTGTATTGGGGTGGGAGTGGAGTGTTGTATTGGGGTGGGGAGTGGAGTGATGTATTGGGGTGGGATGGAGTGTTGTATGGGGGGAGTGGTGTTGTATTGGGGTGAGGAATGGAGTGATGTTGGGGGGGATGGGTGTGTATTGGGGGGGGAGTGGAGTGTTGTATTGGGGTGGGGAGTGGAGTGATGTATTGGGGTGGGGGGATGTATTGGGTGGGAGGGGATGATGTATTGCGGTGGGGAGTGGAGTGATGATGTATTGGGGGGGAGTGGAGTGTTGTATTGGGGTGGGGAGTGTAGTGATGTATTGGGTGGGGAGTGGAGTGATGTATTGGGGTGGGTGAGTGAGTATTGGGGGGAGTGGATGATGTGTTGGGGTGGGGGTGGATGTTGTATGGGGTGTGGGAGTGGAGTGTTGTATTGGGTGGGGTGGGTTTTGGTGGGGAGTGGAGTGTTACTGGGGTGGGGAGTGGAGTGTTGTATTGGGGTGAGTGGAGTGATGATGATCGGGGGATGAGTGTTGTATTGGGGTGGGGAGTGTAGTATGATGTATTGGGATGGGGAGTGGAGTGATGATGTATTGAGGTGGTGATGGAGTGATGTGTAGGGGTGGGATGGAGGTGTATTGGGGTGGATGGAGGATGTATTGGATGGAGTGAGTGATGTATTGGGGTGGGGAGTGGAGTGATGATGTATTGGGGTGGGGAGTGGATGATGATGTTTGGGGTGGGGATAGTGATGTATTGGGGTGGGAGGGAGTGTATGTTTGGTAGTGGAGTGTGATGTATTGGGGGTGGAGTATGTATGTGGGAGGGGAGTGATGATGTATTGGGGTGGGATAGGTGATGTATGGTGGGAGATGATGATGTATTGGGTGGGGAGTGGAGTGATGATGAATATTGGTGGGAGTGGGATGTATATGGGGTGGAGGGGATGTTGTATTGGGGTGGGGAGTGGAGTGATGATGTATTGGGGTGGGGAGTTGAGTGATGTATTGGGGTGGGAGTGGAGGTATGTTTTGGGGGGAGTGGAGTGATTGTATTGGGGGAGTGGTGATGTATTGGTGAGTGAGTGATATGTATTGGGTGGGGAGTGGAGTGATGTATATGGGAGTGGAGTGATGTATGGTAGGGATGATGTTGTAAACACAGGTCTTGTCCTTTAGTTTGTTTGTGTATGTCCGTGGCGGTAACTAACCCCCTCTCTTTCTAGATTTTGCTTCATTTTCCGCTCTCAGTCACACCGTTTTGAAACTTAACACTGAATATATGCTGGGTCAGCTTGACAACAGATATGCCAATAGACAAGCATCCATTGGTCTAACGTTGAATATCTGCGAAGTGCAAACCATTACATCTGTATTTTCATTTCTCTGGACCGACATGAACACAGTGCCTTATCTTTCAGGGCAAATCTCTGGTCAACAAAAGTCAGACCCTGATGAACACGGGCTTCGAGAAAGCAGAGACGTTGGCGCGGGAGGTCTGGACATCCTGGAAACCATCGGCAAGAAGACCTACACCACGCTGACGGAGCACGACCCGGGACTGCGCCGGGCCCGCGAGTTCCTGCACATGCGTGAGGAGAAGCCCAGTCTGTCGTCTGTGCTGAGGGACGCTCAGGAGCGAGCCGAGGAGGAGGCCAAGCACAAGGAGGAGTTTGAGGAGGCTCGCAAGTCGAATTTCTCTGCCCTGTTTGAGGACAATCAAGGTTTGTTTCCCTTCTTTCAGCTTTCACTGTGTTCCTGTGCAACCCGTATTTGAAAAGTAATGTGAGCAGGGAGAGAGATTGTGCCTCCTTTCTGCAGAATGTTGTACACAGATCCCAATAAACATTGAAGTAGAATGACAGCAGAAGTGAAAACAGCTGCTCAAATTCATGTGTTAGATTTCCACAATGTGGTTTATCCCAGATTTGACCAGAGACGTAACTCAGTCTACTGTAGTAAGGGTTCAGCAAAAATCCCAGATTTCCATTGTCAGAACCATACACATTTTCAGTTAAATGGAAGTTGTTCCTGACATGTTTTAAAACAATAGAAACATGCTCTCAACTATTTATAGAGCACAAAAAATTGGCTTTGGTTGAACAATGACTGACTTATCTACTCTTCTGTGTAAAGCACGCCCTCCAGGCAACGGCGCATCCAGATAGTTAGTTTTCCAATGTTGAGGTTGATGGTTTTGACTCCAGGTATGATCGGAGACTGCATGACCAGGCTGCGCTCTACACTTACTTTCATAGTGTATCCTAGCGCCAACCAGACTGTGAGATACAGGCACCTGCAGTGTTGATCATGAAATTTGGGAAACACTCGAAGAGATGCATCCTTAAAGTGAATGAAAATTTTTTTTGTGGTTCAAGTCTTCTCAATTGAGCCCATTCAAAATAGCAAACTTAAGTCAAGGTAGGAGCTGGCTGTAGTTGAAAAACAACCACAAATACATGGCTCTGATGGGAATCAAACCCAAGACCTTTCAGCCTGGAATCCACGACCTTAACCACCGCGCCATGGCAGCTGGGCAGAGAGTGATTTTGTCTGTGAGCGTCGAGGTGAGCTGGGCAGAGAGTGGTTTTGTCTGTGAGCGTCGAGATGAGCTGGGTAGAGAGTGATTTTGTCTGTGAGCGTCAAGATGAGCTGGGCAGAGAGTGATTTTGTCTGTGAGCGTCAAGATGAGCTGGGTAGAGAGTGATTTTGTCTGGGAGTGTTGAAATGAGCTGGGTAGAGAGTGATTTTGTCTGTGAGCGTCGGGATGAGCTGGGTAGAGAGTGATTTTGTCTGTGAGCATCGGGATGAGCTGGGTAGAGAGTGATTTTGTCTGTGAGCGTCAAGATGAGCTGGGTAGAGAGTGAATTTGTCTGTGAGTGTCGAGATGAGGTGGGTAGAGAGTGATTTTGTCTGTGAGCGTCGAGATGAGCTGCATAGGAGCGGTGCAACTGACAGGGCATAGACAATGAAGTAAAGGGAAAAAAAAAGAACCAGAAGAAATTGAATTCAACTAACTTTATGGCTGCGTGAATATGTATGGATGCACACTTGCTTTGTAATGTGAACGTGGTAGAGTAATGCTAGCATGGGTGTACAGGATTCAGAACTGTAATATGAATTAGCTCTACTCCACAGAAGTCTGTTAAGGAAAGAGATACACCCAAAGGTGCAGGTAGGACCCAGAGAATCACTGTCCTCAACTGCCGAACAAACCAGCCGGGAGCAATCCTGCACCACCCTTGGAAGCCTGCGCTGTGTTCACATAGGGTGCAGTCATGCACAGGGCATTCCATTATGATGCCAGGGGACATAATTGCTCCCTGGCAGATACCATTATAACACAAACATAGGTGCATACGGTCTTGAGCCGTAATATCTAGAACTGTAATATGAATTAGGTCTATTGAGCGGAAGTCTGTTAACAATGAGTTCTGGTCACGTCCAGCATCAAACAAGACAAACCAGTCTATTTATCATTTTCTGCCACAGGCTTGGCCCATCTGGAGGCTCTGGAAATGCTATCCAACCAGAGCGAGCGAAAGGTGCAGTCCCTGCTGTCGGCCATGGAGGAGGAGACGCTGGAGAAGGTCAGAGTTCAGCTGCTGGACATCAAGGACATCTTCCAGAAGGCCTGCGACTCCGACGACGACAAGGAGAAGTCGGGTAGGTCTGACGCCGTCTCTTCCCGGCAGTGGGGTGGTGTCGACGACGACAAGGAGCAGTCGGGTAGGTCTGACGCCGTCTCTTCCCAGCAGTGGGGTGGTGTCGACGACGACAAGGAGCAGTCGGGTAGGTCTGACGCCGTCTCTTCCCAGCAGTGGGGTGGTGTCGACGACGACAAGGAGCAGTCGGGTAGGTCTGACGCCGTCTCTTCCCAGCAGTGGGGTGGTGTCAGGTCAATAGTGTTTGTTGATGTGGCTTTCTTGGATATGGTCAGCTTTGGAGTGGACATTCACCATGGGTGGTCTATGTATGTGTAAGAACATGGAGAATTGAAGTGGATTTTGCTGTGTGACAGGTACATCCAGTTGTGTTGTCAACAACTGTGTTTGTTGATACATGTGTGTATTATAACCATTCCAGAAAATATTTTTTAAATGATACTCCTGTGTTGTGGATATGTTCAGGTTTATCGTTCACGCTTAGCTTAGGTGAAACGCGACTGGTGTTAAACATTCCAGTAGAATTATAGGTGGTCGTACCATGCCACAGCTACATTCAGGCTGATTATCCATGCCCAGCACACAAGGCCAATGGTAATAACCATCTCAGAATAAATTAGCATGGCCCTATGGCGTGCTTGGGGCTCTTTCAGCTTCACTTGTGCCCCCTGTACAAATTGTGGAATAAAAATCTGTCTTGTGTTTAGAGCTTTCCCTGATGGTGTCTCCTGTTTACTGGATTTATTTTCTTCTGCCGTTGTGGTTGATTGGTCAAAATCAGACCAATCAACCACAAGGGCAGAAGAAAATCTATCCAGTAAATAATGGAGATTGTCAGGAAAAACTCTAAAAGCAGAGACAGACAGTCTACAAATCTTGGTCTCGTGCTGCAGTTTATAACCCGCCAGCTCTTGTGGTGTAGTCTTGCCTGCCGCTAGGTGGTGAGACTGTGTACTGTTCAGACGCTTGATGTTCATTCAGCAGTTTTATCTGTGGGCAGGAGCGTTTCTGAGTTGTTTGTGGTATTGTATTCTGCTTAATGATTGGTCAACAGGGATGTTTTATGTGTTGTTTGTGGTATTGTATTCTACTTTGTGATTGGTCAACAGGGCTGTTATATGTGTTGTTTGTGGTATTGTATTCTACTTTGTGATTGGTCAACAGGACTGTTATATTTGTTGTTTGTGGTATTGTATTCTACTTGTGATTTGGTCACAGCTGTGTATATGTGTTTGTTTGTGGTATTGTATTCTTGCCATGTTACCTTGTTGTCTTTGCTGTTTGCTTTGTCATTTGTTTCACATTGTGTTTGCGCTCGTCATTCTGCGTATTACAATGTCAAACACAGTTGTGTTTTGTTAGTTGATGGCATTCATGTGTTCGGTAATTGTTTTGTTTTTCCCATTTACACACACAACACACAAAGTTAGCATGTGAAGCTGAAGGACCTGTGAGTATCATGGGCAAACGAGAGTCAGACACGATCACAGCTGGACAGAGAACGTCAGAGTCACCTGGGTACGGCGCGACAAACGAACAGTTGGTAACATTTTGCACCGTCACAGGGGAAGGCTTTGAAGCGTTGTTATCAGTCATGGGCAGAGGGGACTCGGGGTAGAGTTAGATTTTCTTTGTGTATCCCCACCCCCACCCCACCCCCCACCCCCCTGGCACCCTCTTTTGTTTGCTTGTTTGTGTTTTGAATGAATGTATTATTATTGTTATTATCATTACTATTTTAACTCATATTGTCTCCTTCCCAACGGCCTCGTTTTCATTCAATGCCGATCTTGCGCCGAATTTGAGAAGATAAGTGATTGCTCGTTCTTCTTTTTCATTGTCCTGAATGTTGTTTATCTTGCCTGAAGAAGACCTGAGAGGTTGAAAAGCGTCGTGTTTTGTCTTGTAATTTGTTGGTCCGTGTTCTAACTGGTGGATTTCCTTTTAATTCCTGTTAAAGTTTGTTTCGATTTGCGCCTGCAGTCTCCTCACTTTGGAGCTGATTTATATTGAATACATGAACAGCTGAAGGACAGGTCACAGCGCAGATAGAAGGAGGGGAAAGAGTGGGGCAGGGAAAGTAATGGGGTGATAGAGAGGAAGGGGTGGGGGGAGAGATGTTTGACTACGATCATTCTTTCACAGAAGTATGGTGTAATGGGGTACATAGACAAAAAGAGGAAGGGGTGGGGAGAGAGATGTTTGATACGATCATTCTTTCACAGAAGTATGGTGTAATGGGGTAGATAGACAAAAAGAGGAAGGGGTGGGGAGAGAGATGTTTAATACGATCATTCTTTCACAGAAGTATGGTGTAATGGGGTAATAGACAAAAAGAGGAAGGGGTGGGGAGAGATGTTTGATACGATCATTCTTTCACAGAAGTATGGTGTAATGGTGGTAGATAGCAAAAAGGGAAGGGGTAAGAGAGGAGATGTTTGATACAATCATTCTTTCATCAAGAAGTATGGTGTAATGGGGTAGGTAGGCAAAAAGAGGAAGGGGTGGGGAGAGAGATGTTTAATACGATCATTCTTTCACAAGAAGTGTGGGGTAGATAGGCAAAAAGAGGAGGGGTGGGGAGAGAGATATTGATAAGATCATTCTTTCACATGAAGTACGTGGCGTTCTTGTTTTGTGGATGTTGTTGTTGAACAACAGTGACAAATGTTGTCACATAAATGCACAGGAGGACACCGGGAAAATCCCTTCATACTTTGCCATCATTGGTCATGGCATGACTTTCTCAGCTGCTTCCATCTTTTAAAAATAATTCTCGCAGATTTTTTCCCCAACACTTTTTTTCCACAAAGATCGATCTTTGAAGAAAAAAAGTTCTATTTCATTCTTTTTGTTGTTTTAATCAAAGGTGCCTTTTTTCATGGTGGGCTAAGAATAGTTGTAGTCAGTACAGAGCTCAGTGCATGAACTTTACCATGCACTTTGTCATGGTTTGTTTTCTTATTATTGCTGTTGATGATGATGGTGGTGGTGGTGGTGGTGGCAGTGGTGCTGGTGGTGGTGTGTGTATGTGTGTGTGTGTGTGTGTGTGTGTGTGTGTGCGTGTGTGCATGTGTTTAGCATTTGTCTTTTTTTCCTTTCAGGTTCAAGAGACAGTGCGGCAGTGGATTGCTGACTTTTATTCTCATGAAGATCATAATGAAATATCAGATGCCAAGGTATGTTGATCATAATGAAATATCAGATATCAAGGTATGTCGATCATAATGAAATATCAGATTCCAAGGTATGTCGATCATAATGAAATATCAGATGCCAAGGTATGTCGATCATAAGGAAATATCAGATGCCAAGGTATGTCGATCATAATGAAATATCAGATGCCAAGGTATGTAGATCAAAATGAAATATCAGATGCCAAGGTATGTCGATCATAATGAAATATCAGATGCAAAGGTATGTCGATCATAATGAAATATCAGATGCCAAGGTATGTTGCGTCTTAATAACACAGGTACATAGTTGACTGATTAGAAACTGGGCAATGCTTGTTTTGGTTTTCACTCAAGAACTTTACAGTTTGGATGCTTTTTTGGGTTTGTTTTTTTTGTTAAATCAAAGGCAGACAATTCTTGTGGGATAACTTATTCAAAAACTGAACTGCTTTCCGAGAATGTTTTTTCCATTCTTAATTCTGTGAGTGTGAGAAAATCTATGAAAACAAAGCTGTATACTGGGAGTACTTGTTTAGTGAGAGAGCTAGGATCAGTGTATGGTAGATTCTGTTGTTTCTCAATTGTTAATTTTATTGCCTTAGTGTGTGTATGTAAACATGACTGTGTATGTGGGCATGTACATGTGTGCTAGTGTCTTTATGTGCTGTTTGCATACTGCTTTATGAAATGAAAAAAGATGTGTTTGGATGCTGTAGTATGTGATGCAAATGCATGAATAATGAAAATGTACCAGTTGTTGAAAATATGTCCTCTGGTACTTAGAGGATTCGTTACAGAATGCATCAGGAAATGCATGGATAAAACGTCACGGTTTCTCTTTTTTTCTTTTTTAAATGTCACTGAGAAGAATAATTATGGATTGACAAGAGAGAGAGCAGACTACAGAGAGAGAGAGAGAGAGAAGGGAGTATTGCAGGTAAAATAATGCAGTCTTTGCACTTGAGGAATGTTGAAAGATTTTTGGAGGAATATAGTGAGGAGGTTGGGGAGGAAAGGGGATGGCGAGATGGGGGTGAGGGATGAGGCATGTAAACCTAAAAACCAAAAAATTCGGTGTTCATTCAGAACCCGAAAACTGACTGATAAAGACATTTCTTACATCACTCTTGTGACTGGTCAGTCACAGATCAGCTGCATTTGACTTTTCCGTGGAAACAGGGGTCAGACCAGACAGCATCACACAATGACATTTGAGAGAGTGTATGTACACAGTGTTGTGTTGTGACGAAGGAAGTGCAGCAGCGGGCCATCCAGTCGCTGGCGGACGTGACCTCCAAGGCCATGGAAACAGGGTCAGACCAGACAGCATCACACAATGACATTTGAAGATGTGTATGTACACAGTGTTGTGTTGTGACGCAGGAAGTGCAGCAGCGGGCCATCCAGTCGCTGGCGGACGTGACCTCCAAGGCCATGGAAACAGGGGTCAGACCAGACAGCATCACACAATGACATTTGAGAGATGTGTATGTACACAGTGTTGTGTTGTGACACAGGAAGTGCAGCAGCGGGCCATCCAGTCGCTGGCGGACGTGACCTCCAAGGCCGTGGAGCAGTTCCACAAAGCAGGAGAGCTGGTTCTGATGCAGAAAGACGAGGAGAAGTCCTGCACCCACCGGGCACACAGCCTGGCCAAGTGAGTTCACCGACGCATCGTATGTGGGGTCATGGAGGTCAGACGAACTGTCCACATGTTGACATGAAATGGCCAAGTTGAGGGAGATGTCTGTCAGTTTAAAACTAGTCATTTTGTGATAATTATGTGTGTTAGCACTTGCAGGTATATGATTCTGGGTGAGCAAGTTAACCTTTTTCTGATATAACGTAAGTGTGTTAGCACTTGCAGGGAGATTATTCTGTGTGAGTTTCCTCACTTTGTGGTTGGAGTGTTTATCTTGGATCTGGTTGTGAGTTTGTGCACATTTTCTGCCAGGCAAAAGCTGCTTGCAGGATGACTGACAGTGTGATAAAGACTGACAGCATGGTTTGTGTGCAATTCAACCAGCAAGAGGAAGGCAAAGTGTGGTACTGGTTGCAAGATTTCTCTTGACATTGCATGGAATGAGTGATGCTTAATCACTGCATACAAGTATCAACATTGCCCAAGTACTTTGCTGCATAGGTCAGTAAATAATCTCCAAGAGAGAGAGAGAGAGAGAGAGAGAGCAGTGTGAGTTATTGTGCTGTTTCTGTCGTCAGATTATGCAGTGTACTGGTCACGGAGGTGGACATCTTGGCCAAAAAGGTTTTCACAATGTCTGAACAGAATTGGGGTCAGTGTGTGTGTGTTTGGTTTCGTTCTCTCATCCTCTCTCTCTTTCTCTCTCCTTTCTCACTCTCTCTCCTTTCTCTCTCTCTCACTCTCTCTCTCATTCTTTCTCTCCCACCCTCTCTCTCTCTCTCTGTCTCCGTATATGTGAATTTGACCTATTTGACAGTAATCCTAGATGCATTTTGGAAAACAGATTCCTTACTTTAGCAATTCATTGCCTTTATAGAAAAGTAATATTCACTGATTAGAAAAACTAGATTGTTTCGGCACAATTTCAGGACAAAACTTGTCAACAAATGTGTATTGTGCTGAATTCTCTGGGTTGCACACATTGTTATTTCTTTCAGGATGGGTCCCACATGGCGATGGCGCCGTCCTTCAGCCATGTACTGTCTGTGTGCTTACAACTGTTGCTGACCCATGATTCTGGCACTTTGAATGTTGATTTTTAGACCTCTGATACAAATTGTAGTTGCCGATAGCTGTGCACCAACAGAAAGGGCATTTCGCAAACTTTTTCCTCTTCATATACTTTTAGGTACCTTGTGTTGCGATGTGTCTAATCCATTTCTTACCTTGAACAGCTGTGGGAAAGTTTCAGTTTCATCAAGGAGACGTCACTGTGTGCGGACTAGTCCATATACACTACACCACATCCGCTAAGTTTTGAGATCATGCTGTGCATGATTTCAAGCTGATGGATAAATGAATTAAGATGAGAGCTATTAGGAAGAGGGTCTCTTAGCTGTGACTTAGCAAATGTCTGACCTATGAAATAGCCCAACGCGCAGGTCAGACCTTGGGTTCCTACCTAACATTGCCTGTGCTATTGTCAACGTTGCATGCGTGTGTAGTGAGTGTACGTGTGTGTGTGTGTGTGTGTGTGTGTGTGTGTGTGTGTGTGTGTGTGTGTGTGTGTACGTGTGTATGGGTGTGTGGGCAGGGGCGAAAGTGTGTGTGTCAGTGTGTGAGGACATGTTCGTGTGTGTGTGTGTATGTGTGTGCGTGTACAGAAATGCATGGGTGTGTGATTGTGGGCTTGTGTGAGCATGCTCCTGCATGCACGGGTCTGCACGTTTGTATACATATATGTGTGTATGTGTGTGTGCTTGTGTATTTGGGTGTGTACGCATGTGCTTGTGTGTGTGTGTGTGTGTGCGTGTGTGTGTGTACGTATGTGTGCATGCATGCATGTTCATATGTGTTCATAAGCGTGAGCACATGTGTGGGAAAAAAAGGTGTAGTGTATGGTCAGCCAAGCGAGACAGTAATAATCTCTGATGTGCCTGTACCTGCTGACATTATGCTGAGCCAGGGAATGCCACTCTTTTTTTTTTCTTTTTTTTCCTGTCCCAACCTCTGCGCCACCTCAGAGGCATTTGCAGTCACGCCCTCATTCCGACACCCCGTCCACAGCCACAGCTCGGCAGGCCCCGCTGCAGCTCCGGCACCGGCAATCCACAGGGAGCAGTCAATGTCAAGCCGTCAAGAGGCAACCCACCGGAGGAGACACAGCACTGCTGCCGAGTCACTTTGGTGGTGTTCAGTGGCGCCTGTTCTGATCTAACATACGCAGGACACCACCTACTAAGCCCCCTACTGACGACAATAATTGCTTAGTCGCGGAGCTGGCGTGAGTGAGCTCTCCCTCCGGAGGGTGCCACCACGTCCGTCCAACGACAGCCCCCCATGGACTTGCCGATACCGGTGACCCCGACGGAACCAAACCAAGACCACAGACATGGAGAGGATATCGAAACTGAGGTCACCATGAGAGCAGGGCATGAAGGGCCACAGAATTTGAGACTTTTTTTTTTTAATGCTGATCGATGAGAATGAGGATGATTAAGATGATGCTATGGATTTCCATTTCGGTCTGAGACTACATGACAGGGCTGTACTCTACGCTTCCTTTCATAATATATCCCGGCGTCAACCAGGCCTGAGAGATACAGGCACCTGCCGTGTTGGTCAGGAAATTTGAGCAACACTCTCAGAAACGCATCCATTAAGTGGATGAAGCTCGACTGTGTGGTCCCAGTCTTCCCTACTGAGTCCGCAGCAAACTCAACTCTGGGTAGGAGCCGGTCGGGGCAGAGAAACCCACATGACTCTGATGGGATTCGAACCCACGACCTCCCAGCCGGGAGTCCGCGACGCTAACCACTTCGCCACGGCGGCTGGTGGGAATGACACTCTTGCCTCTTTTAGGAATTCCCAGCGGCAGACAAGGTCGCTGTTCTGCTAAGAATGATCTGGGTCTTGCTCTTTTGGGAATTCCCAGCGGCAGACAAGGTCGCTGTTCTGCTGAGAATGATCTGGGTCTTGCCTCTTTTGGGAATTCCCAGCGGCAGACAAGGTCGCTGTTCTGCTAAGAATGATCTGGGTCAAAAAAGAGCTTCTCTATAACAAACAAACAAAAAAAAGAAAGAAAAGAAAACAGAAAAAGTACTTTTTCCATTGGCTGGGGCCTTATAGTAAGTGTTTAACATTATGACTTCCTTACAACCATGGTGGGAAAATCAGCAGAATTCCTCAATAGATGGTCTGTTGGGTATGTTCATGGCGAGCAGTATCCTTACTTGTTCATGGTGGTGGGTTTCTCACGTGGGAGCTGTTCAGTGACTCAGTAATGAGTTGATTCATTAACAAACAGTTAATAGTTTTATTGCATTTTTAACTTTTTTTTTCTTGTTTGTTCCAGGAAGAGAAAGACTGTGCGGAAGAAGTCAGCCCAATGGTGACCAGCGTGTTCCTAGAGGTGAGGCTGTGTGTGATGGGAAGGACCATTGATGATGCAAGCATTTTTTGTGTTGGTAATCTCCCTTATTTGTCACACGATGTGAAGTCTTGTGTTCATGTGCATGCTCGTGAGAGTGTGTGTGTACATAAGTGCACGCTTGAATTTAACTCGGATTGTTTCTCTAGAGTACAGATCGATCTACAGACATGAAGCAGTTCAGCTGATAGAATTGAGAGTTCTGAGAACCAGGGAGGTCTGTCAGACAGGCCTGTGGTTCTAGAATATCTACATTTGTCTCAAGAAGATGTTAAAATGAACGACTGTTCTGAAAGTTTCTTTTTCTTTTACAGAGCAGATTGCATGTTCTGAAAAAATAAACAAACCAAAATCAAATGTGTGCGCCTGTTCTTCACAAGTGGATAAACCTGACGACAGATAGGAAGCTGTAACTCTAACGCTGTGCCAATGTGCGTAAGCTGAACTCCGGCTGTAGAAGAGACCAAACTGAGCCAAACGTAAAAGAAATGAATGCTAGCTGCCGCAGTCAGATCAGAATTTGTGAGACTGATGAAGAAGACAGACTGTGGATCTGGCAGGAAAAAAAAAAGAAAGAACAACACAGCCAGGCTTTGAGTTAATGATGTGATTGATAGTAGCCATGTGTATGACAGAAGGGGGAATTGGTCATGTGCATGGTCATGGCAACTGCGTATTCTCCATCAGTCATGGAGGCCGTGATACCATACATGCATGTGCATCTGCTCAGCATCATATGAATATGTAAGAATATAGTGTAAGAATATAGTGTATTCCTGAAAATTCTAGAAAATCTCAGTTTGTTACTGATTTTGACATCATCTTGTTTTTCTTTCTTTCTTTTTTTTTTTTTTTTGGTTGTTGTTAATATCAAATTTTAATTGAATAATTTGAGAAGTTATAGATGCGTCAAAAGAAAACCGCTCAGAGATTTTAACACATAATTGACACACATCTGTAGGGTACAAAAGTACATACACAAAGTATTTTTACAAGTTATAGCAATATGAATTAAAACAGAAAGAAAGAGAAACAAATGAAAGACAGCTGACTTTAGCAATGCTGACAACATAAATGAAAGACAGCTGACCTTTATGCAAATGGCTGACAACATAAATGAAAGACAGCTGACCTTTATGCAAATGGTTAACAATGAAATAAACGTATACTATAAAACACACAACATATTGTTTGAACTGGCAATAATCTTACTTTAGACATATTTGTGTATAGAAAAAAAAAAGAGAGATTCAGGACCTCATCAGTGAGTTACATGCTAAATAACTCAATGACAAGCAGCCAGGCTTTCTGCGAAAGTTTGATTATCATTATATAAACCAACAAAAGTTGATATGCAAACACATTATTGCACGACATGTCGAATCCAGAGTGACACATGTTGAAAAGCAGGACGGCATCATGCATGTGCGAAAGAGAAAGTTCATGCTAAACAATGAAATGAAGGACTCAATGTCTGTTCAGCTGGAGAACGAACATATTGACAGATGGCATACATGTTGAAACAGTATTGCAGCCGTGACATTTGTGCGAGACTCGATGGACTGAACAAACATGGATGTGACACAGTCTGAATCATGAATCAAACAGACATATCTAAGCAGCACAGTCATGCTCGTTCACAGCCTTGCCTGATGGATTCTCTATGTCCGGGAACAGAAGTACAACACACTCTGATGGACATACATCCAAGACACGACGTTTGACCCCATGACGCACACGCATCTCAGCACCATTTTCTGTTATTCAAATCAGGAAAAGATGAATAATAAATTGGTATTGAAACACCCAGATGTTAGAGTCAAGCTCAGGAAGAGACGTTATGGCACGCACGCGCATTCTGTGAATGTAAGGTCTGTTATGTGTATGGGAGGACGGACGAATGTTATGTGACGGGAGGACGGACGATGTTAGTTATGTGACGGAGACGACTGTATGTTATGTGAGGGAGGACGGACGATGTGATGTGAGGGGAGGACGGACGATGTGATGTGACGGGAGGACGGACGATGTGATGGAGGGAGGACGGACGATGTGATGTGAGGGAGGAGACGGACGATGTGATGTGACGGGAGGACGGACGATGTGATGTGAGGATGGACGACTGTGATGTGACGGGGAGGACGGACGATGTGATGTGACGGGAGGACGGACGATGTGATGTGAGGGGAGGACGGACGATGTGATGTGAGAGGGAGGTACGGACGAGTGAGATGTGAGGAGGAGGGAATGTGATGTGAGGGAGGACGGACGATGTGATGTGAGGGAGACGGACGATGTGATGTGACGGGAGGACGGACGATGTGATGTGAGGGAGACGGACGATGTGATGTGAGGGAGGACGGACGATGTGATGTGAGTGGAGGACGGACGATTGGCGATGTGAGGGAGGACGACGATGTGATGTGAGGGAGGACGGACGATAGTGATGAGTGTAGACGGGAGGACGGACGATGTGATGTGACGGGAGGACGGACGATGTATGATGTGACGGAGGAGGAGGACGATGTTATGTTATGTGACGGGAGGACGGATGATGTTGAGGGAGGACGGAGATATGATGTGACGGGAGGACGGACGATGTGATGTGACGGGAGGACGGACGATGTGATGTGAGGGGAGGACGGACGATGTGATGTGAGGTGGAGTGACGGACGACGATGTAATGTGACGGGAGGACGGACGATGTGATGTGACGGGAGGACGGACGATGTGTATGTGAGGGAGGACGGACGATGTGATGTGAGGGGAGGACGGACGATGTGATGTGACGGGAGGATGGACGATGTGATGTGACGGGAGGATGGAGCGATGTGATGTGAGGGGCGAGTATTGACGGGGAGACGATGTGATGTGAGGGGAGGACGGACGATGTGATGTGACGGGAGGACGGACGATGTGATGTGACGGGAGGACGGACGATGTGATGTGATGGGAGGACAGACGATGTGATTGGGGAGGACAGACGATGTGATGTGAGGGGAGGACGGACGATGTGATGTGACGGGAGGACGGACGATGTGATGTGATGGGAGGACGGACGATTGTGATGGGAGGGGAGGACGGACGATGTGATGTGAGGGGGAGGACGGACGATGTGATGTGAGGGAGGACGGACGATGTGATGTGACGGGAGGACGGACGATGTAGATGTGACGGAGGAGACGGGACGATGTATGTGAGGGGAGGACGGACGATGTGATGTGAGGGGAGGACGGACGATGTGATGTGAGGGAGGACGGACGATGTGATGTGACGGGAGGACGGACGATGTATGTGAGGGGAGGACGACGATGTGATGTGAGGGGAGGACGGACGATGTGATGTGAGGGGAGGACGGACGATGTTATGTGAGGGAGGACGGACGATGTGATGTGAGTGGAGGACGGACGATATGATGTGAGGGAGGACGGACGATGTGATGTGAGGGGAGGACGGACGATGTGATGTGAGGGGAGGACGGACGATGTGATGTGACGGTGAGGACGGACGATGTGATGTGATGGGAGGACGGACGATGTTATGTGACAGGAGGACGGACGATGTGATGTGAGGGGAGGACAGGACGATGTGATGTGAGACGGGAGTGAGACGGGACGATGTGATGTGAGGGAGGACGGACGATGTGATGTGACAGGAGGACGGACGATGTGATGTGATGGGAGGACGGACGATGTGATGTGACGGGAGGACGGACGATGTGACGGAGGAGACGGACGATGTGATGTGATGGAGGACTGACGATGTGATGTGACGGGAGGACGGACGATGTGATGTGAGGGGAGGACGGGCGATGTGATGTGAGGGGAGGACGGACGATGTGATGTGACGGGAGGACGGACGATGTTATGTGACGGGAGGACGGACGATGTGATGTGAGGGGAGGACGGACGATGTGATGTGACGGGAGGACGGACGATGTTATGTGACGGGAGGACGGACGATGTGATGTGAGGGAGGACAGACGATGTGATGTGACGGGAGGATGGACGATGTGATGTGACGGGAGGACAGACGATGTGATTGAGGGGAGGACGGACGATGTGATGTGATGGGAGGACGGACGATGTGATTTGAGGGGAGGACGGACGATGTGATTTGAGGGGAGGACGGACGATGTGATGTGAGGGGAGGACGGACGATGTGATGTGAGGGGAGGACGGACGATGTGATGTGAGTGGAGGACGGACGATGTGATGTGAGGGAGGACGACGATGTGATGTGAGGGGAGGACGGACGATGTGATGTGACGGGAGGACGGACGATGTGATGTGAGGGGAGGACGGACGATGTGATGTGAGGGGAGGACGGGACGATGTGATGTGAGGGGAGGATAGACGATGTTATGTGACGGGAGGACGGACGATGTGATGTGACGGGAGGACGGACGATGTGATGATGTGTTGATGTGCAGGCCAGCAACGCCAGTGGGTACATCCAGGATGCCTTTCGCCTTCTGCTGCCGGTGCTTCAGCACGCCGCCCTTCAGTCAGTGTTGTAGCTGCTGTCCCCGCGCTCTGCTGCCCCCCCCCCCCCCCCCAACCCCGTTGCTTCCAGAGAGGAGTCCTCACCGATGACGTGTCTGGGGAACCAAGTCGACTGTCTTCGCTTTATGATAAGAAATTGTCTTGGTGTTATTTGACAAATTTAGACATTTAGACTGTTATAAATAAAGGATGAAACATTATGCAAGTGGTGTTAGACAATTTTTTTTTTGATGAAACATTTAGACTGTTATGCCAATATGATATGGAATTGTTGAGATGTTAGCAATTTTTTTTCAACGTATAGAATATTTAGACTGGAACTGGTGCATAATGAAAAGTTACAGAGTTGTTATCATCTGTCTAGAGGTACTTGAAGATCTCAGTGGTGATATGTATTTATTTTTCAAAGAAAACCCTGTAGATCTGCTGTCTGTGGACGATCCATGACAGACAGAAAGGAAACAGCCTGCTGTTGCAGTATCCGACAGCTGTTGCAGTATCAGACAGCTGTTGTAGTATCAGACAGCTGTTGCAGTATCAGACAGCTCACTTCACATGATTCATGTCTGTGTAGATCAAGGGGTCATGAAGCTAAGACAGTGGTGTTATGGCATTCTGTGTGATTGTTCCCTTGTGTACATACTGATACCTAAAACATGTGGCATTCGTACATGGTCAGGCGTACATGCATCTGTTTTCAGGGATGCACTTTTTCCCCGTTTGTAGGTGTTAGTGAACTGAGCTCTCTTCAGTGCCAATGATTTCTCCGTATCCAATAATGTAGCATTTATATTGTTTGAATAACAGGCACAGTTTTTAATATGCTTTTTTTCTCTTTCAAATGCTTCGTTTCATCATTTTTTTTTTTTCTGTCTAATGGTAATTTTGCAATCATGCTTGTAAGTATTCAAAGCAAAAAACAAAACAAAAAATGCACAAATAGCAAGAAATTTCTTGACTTAAAAAGTGAGTAAATACCAGTTTGGACAACTTTCTGCATTTTTCTCAGGAAGACCGTATGAAGATGATAGATACGGCTTTGCTGATTGTGTGCAATGAAAAGATGAGAACACTTCAACAGTGTCTGTTTTTGTTTCAAATTATCGATATATCTGACTTTTGGGGCTAGCGTCTGTGTGGGAGTTTGACACAGATATGGCTAGGGGCAAGGTTAGGTCAAGTACTGGTTCTTGAATGGCTGAATAAGCAGGAAGGCATGCCACTACCAAACATAGGAAACAGTTGATGACCATGGTTATTTGTTAGAGAAAATTAAATGTAAAAAATGTGCTTATGGATTATTGGTTAAGGTTTAATTCATTTATGGTTGTGCACATACAGATTACAGTTGAGTCGATAGCTGGTTTGCGAATTGTGCGTTTTGATGTTTCTGCTGATATTTATTGTGGTGAAAAGATTCTGCTGATGACTGACTGTTTTCTGACCAGACTTGCCAAGTTGACTTTGTCCATACAAAGGTATTTTGTTCACATTAAGATAGTTTGTTCATAATGACATATTTATTAAATGATAATGCTTAGCCTACGGTAACAGGGAAGAAACTGCACCTGGAACTCTGAACTTTGACCTTTTCTTTTCACTCTCTCCCACACTCTCATAGTTTGAAAAACAATTTTTTGGAGGGACTGGAAATCGTAATGGTATATTGGGGGGAAGGGGGGGGGGGGGGGCGTGTATTTTACAGATGGCCACATTGTTAAGAATGAAAGTTTTATGAATCTGCATTTTGTACAGGAAGATTGACCCAAAGCAAGCAAGCAAAAACAGCTGATGGAGTTAAAGAAAAAATGGCTTCTCCATTCTAGTTTCCTCCTTTTCCAGCCCTTCACAGGAGTGAATTCTTTAGTCTGTATGTTATTATTACCATATTGTTATCATTACATTACTTTGACCAACTTAGGGTTTTGATGGACTGTTCGCTGTCGGGATCTCTCAGCTAGTGCTGAGCAGGAAGAGTTTGACTAGTCGTCCTGTCCATTCTCTCTTGTTGTGTTAGTCCGGTCCTGTCCATTCTTCTGTGTATGTGTGTGTATTAGTTTCACTTCAAAACTTGCTGCAGTCAATCATTGGTAACATACATTTTGGAACTGTTTTTGGTTGTTGTTTTTTCCCAGTCTTTGCTGTTTGTGCCGTGTCTGTCCTCATTCTTCTGACCTGTATTTTTCCTTTGATTCAAATAGTAGTTGTTTTTTTTTCTTGGCAGCTTTCTCTTCACCTTTTCTGGTCTTCATGTACAATGATTTTTGACCTATTTTGTTGTTGTTGGGGGATTTATTAACACCTGACATTACCAAAACAACAAACAATACACAAATCTTGATTGTAACACTGCATGGCCTCATGAATTTCTTTGAGCACTTGACAGCTCTTCAGCATCAGTTTTTCAGTTTGTGGCTATCATCATGCACAGGTTTTCACTCAGATTGTGAGGATTCAGCACAGCTATTTCACAGACCAATGTGCAGCATCAATCAGCACATATTACACCAAATTGTGCAGACATCATCAGCATGCTATATTCACCAGTTAGTGCAGCATCTCAGCACAGGTATTTCACCCAGATTGTGCAGGCATCATCAGCACAGCTATTTCACCAGGCAGCCATCGCAGGCATTACATCAGCAGCTATTCACCCAGATTGTCAGCATTCAGCACAGCTATTTCACCCATTGTGCAGGCATCATCAGCACAGTTTCACCCAGATTGTGCAGGCATCATCAGCCAGCTATTTCACCCAGATTGTGCAGGCATCATCAGCACAGCTATTTCACTCAGATTGTGCAGGCATCCTCTGGAAATGTACTGCTTGATGAACATGATGGCTTTTAACAGGAATTAACTGCTTTTTCTCTTTTTGTTATTCGTATGTTCATTGTTTTTTGTTACTATTTCCTTTATTTGTTCTGGTTTTAGGGATCTTGATTTTCTTGCTGATGTCTTGTCAAATGATGAACATGTTCATGTCATGAGGTTGTTTTTAGAATTGATGAAACAGTCTAAGTTTGTGGGTGTATGTTGTAATCTATGTCAACAAAAAGAACACACACACACACACACACACACACACACACACACACACACACACACACACACACACACACACACAGAGGAAAACGCAGAAATCAAAAGCAAGATAATGGACTAAAGAAAACAAAGTCAGACCGGAGTTGTTGCATAATGATCCATCACCATTCTTATTGTGGGCGACAACAAGATGACCAAGCTGAATGGAGTGGCACAGCTACCTTCAGTGTTTCTCTGATCAGTTGATAAGAAAGAAATGGAATCAGAGTGGAGATGTACAACAATCTTCACCATTTGTGATGGTGATGGTGAAGGGAATGATGGATCAGGCCGGAGGAGTTCAGTGGTCTTGGCCGTTATCTCTCTGTCAATGGTTGTGCTCACTGAACTGCCATCCTCACCACTGTCAGTGGCCTTGAGCTGGATGATGAGATGCCAGCTGTTAGACATTTCATTGTCATTGTGTCGTGGTGTGCCGTTTCTACCCTCCTTTCCTTCCCTCTCTTTCTTAGCTGGCAGAGGTACTAACACACACACACATCACACACACACACACACACACACACACACACACACACACACACACATGGACACACACGTGTGTGTGTGTGCGCACATGCATGCTCACACACGGACACACACATCATACACACATGCACGCACTCATGGACACCACACACACACACACACACACACACACACCACACACACACACACACACACACACACACACACAACACATACACACACACACACACATACACACACACACATACACACACACACACACACACACACACACAACACACACACACACACATACACACACACACACACACACACACACACACACACACACACACACAATCTCACACACACACACATACACACACACATATATCTCCATCCCATCACCATCATCATCTACTGTCAGATTAATTTGGAAGTTGTTCTGACTCATTCAAAGGAACACAATACAACAAAACTGTTTCACGCAACTACAAAACGATGTTAAAGCTGAAGAGAGACAATGAATGGAAAATAAAAGATGTTCCTAGGTATTTGTTGATTTTTAGTAAAGTTTCTACTTCAATAAAAGCTGACATTTTCTGTCCCCCTCCTCCACACTTCTTGCCAGCCCATATCACCCCCCCCCCCCTCCAATCCCCCTCACTTTCTCTTCTTGTGTTGTCCTCATAGACAGGGCCAATTTCAGTACATGAAAGTGTGTGTATGTTGTACAGATAGATTGACAGAGATTGACAGAAATACTATAGATAGATGTAGGTAGATTGATGTACTCACATGCATGCATGCACAAATATTTACACATACATGCCACAGGGTCTCATAGATAACTTTTGCTTCAACTTTCATTGAAAGACAGTGCATTGAGTCACATTGCTTTGCTTTATTTTGGTGTTTGTAAATTATCGCTTGATGCTGTTTCCAACCATGATAATGAACTGTTCACAAGAGGGTGCGCATAACAAAGGAAGTGGAACTGTTTTGAAATGCTGTGTAAAAGAATGTACATTTTTCCCCTTGCCAGTCTGTAAGTGTAAGACATTCATGTATTGCCATGAGGACATTGAAAACTAGAAATAAAAAAGGAACTGGATCATAGCAAGACTGGTTTGTGTTGACTTGGCACACATTCATATTGCTTCGTAAACATACCAAGGATGTTGCTAGCTTGGAAAAAAAAAAAGAACATTTTTGTGGGGATGTTTTGTGGTGGAAAAAAAAAACATAGCCAAAATTAATCATTTTTTTTTTTTTTTTCTGTCCCATCATCTGTGCCACTTCAGTGGCAGTGCACCCACGCCGCTCATTCTGACCCTTGACCACAGCCACAGCCACAGCTCAGCCCGTCCTGCCGCAGCTCCGGTACCAGCAATCCACAGGGAGCAGTCAATGTCAAGTCGTCAAGAGGCAACTCCTGAGGAGACACTGCACTGCTGCCAGTCACTTCGGTGGTGTTCAGTGGCGCCGTCTGATCCAACATATGCAGGACACCACCTACTAAGCCCCCTACTGACGACAGTAATTACTTAGTTGTAGAGCCAGCATGAGTGCGGGCTCCCTCCGGAGGTCGCTACATGTATGTCCAGCAATAGGCCCCGTGAACTGGTTGATGCTGTGACCCTGAAGGAACCAAACCGAAGCCGCAGACATGGAGAGGACATCAAAACCAAGGTCACCATGAGAGCAGGGCATAAAAGGGCCGCAGAATTTGAGACTTTTTTTAATGCTGATTGATGAGAATGAGGATGAAGAAGATGATGCAACGGATTTCCATTCGGTCTGAGACTGCATGACAGGGTTACACTCTACGCTTCCTTTCATGATAAATCTTGTCTTCAACGAGGCCTAAAAGATACAGACACCTGCAGTGTTGATCTGGAAATTTGAGCAACACTGTCAGAGAAGCATCCACTAAGTGGATGAAACTCAACTGTGTGGTCCCAGTCTTCCCAACTGCGCCCGTAGCAAACTCAACTGTGTGGTCCCAGTCTTCCCAACTGCGCCCGTAGCAACTCAACTGTGTGGTCCCAGTCTTCCCAACTGCGCCCGTAGCAAACTCAACTGTGTGGTCCCAGTCTTCCCAACTGCGCCCGTAGCAAACTCAACTGTGTGGTCCCAGTCTTCCCAACTGCGCCCGTAGCAAACTCAGCTCTGGGAAGGAGCCGGCAGGGGCGGAAAAATCTGACATGGCTCTGATGGGAATCGAACCCACACACCCCAGCTCGCAGTCCGCAATGCTAACAGTGGTTTATCAAAAATTCTTAAGTTAACAAAGAAACAATGATAATAAATTGTTCATAGTGGTAAGGATGTGTACTAGTGGCATCTGTTTACAAGAGGGATTTGTCAGTTCCTGGCCAGAATCTGCCCAGAGTGAAGTGTGAGATGGGGCAAGATGAGGGAGAAGGGGGGGGGGAACAAAGCCACCCTGTCAACCTTCATTTACTTTATACAGGCATTTCAGAGTTCAAATTTCCCGATCAACACTGATGGATGCTGGGATGCATTTCGAAAGGAAGCGTAAGGTACACTCGTGTCATGTCGTCTCAGGTCAGAACGGAAGTTCGTAGCATGGTTTACATACCTCCTTGTTGATCACCAGACAGAAAGTCTCCAATGCTGTTGCTCCTTTCATAGCTGACATTCATGGTAACCTCAGCTTGGATTACCTCTGAGCTACATCCCCCTGGTGAGTGTGTGAGATCCCCCGGACATGCAGGTTCAGGCCACACTGCTGTGTATGGACTGTGCTGGCATCTCTGAAGAGCGACATTCAGACCTGTCTACCTGTACGGTTCCGCTAAGGGTGACATTCGAACCTATCTACCTGTATGATTCCGCTAAGGGCGACATTCAGACCTGTCTACCTGTACGGTTCCGCTAAGGGCGACATTCGGACCTGTCTACCTGTATGATTCCGCTAAGGGCAACATTCAGACCTGTCTACCTGTATGATTCCGCTAAGGGCGACATTCAGACCTGTCTACCTGTACGATTCCGCTAAGGGCGACATTCAGACCTGTTACCTGTATGATTCCACTAAGGGCGACATTCAGACCTGTCTACCTGTATGATTCCACTTAAAGGGGGACATTCAGACCTGTCTACCTGTACGATTCTGCTAAGGGCAACATTCAGACCTGTCTGCCTGTACAATTCTGCTAAGGGCGACATTCAGACCTGTCTACCTGTATGATTCCGCTAAGGGCGACATTCAGACCTCTCTACCTGTACGATTCCGCTAAGGGCAACATTCAGACCTGTCTACCTGTACGATTCCGCTAAGGGCGACATTCAGACCTGTCTACCTGTACGAGTCCGCTAAGGGCAACATTCAGACCTGTTACCTGTATGATTCCACTAAGGGCGACATTCAGACCTGTCTACCTTTTGATTCACTAAGGGCGACATTCAGACCTGTCTACCTGTTACACCTAAGGGCGACATTCAGACCTGTCTACCTGTACCATTCCCCTAAGGGCGACATTCAGACCTTCTACCTGTATCGATTCCACTAAGGGCAACATTCAGACCTGTCTACCTGTACGATTCCCTAAGGGCGACATTCAGGGCCTGTCTACCTGTGCGAGTCCGCTAAGGGCAACATTCAGACCTGTCTTTCCCGTGCGATTCCACTAATGGCGACATTCAGACCTGTCTACCTGTGTGATTCCACTAAGGGCAACATTCAGACTGTCTACCTGTGCGATTCCGCTAAGGGCAAACATTCAGACCTGTCTACCTGTGCCATTCGCTAAGGGCGACATTCAGACCTGTCTACCTGTATGATCCCTAAGGGCGACATTCAGACCTGTTACCTGTATGATTCCACAAGGGCAACATTCAGGACCTGTCTACCCTTTTGCGATTCCACTAAGGGCGACATTCAGACCTGTCTACCTGTGCGATTCCACTAAGGGCGACATTCAGACCTGTCTACCTGTACGATTCCATAAGGGCACATTCAGACCTGTCTACCTGTACGATTCCACTAAGGGCGACATTCAGACCTGTCTACCTGTCGATTCCTAATGGCAACATTCAGACCTGTCTACCTGTGCGAGTCCGCTAAGGGCAACATTCAGACCTGTTTACCTGTGATTCCCTAATGGCGACATTCAGACCTGTTTACCTGTGTGATTCCACCAAGGGCGACATTCAGACCTGTCTACCTGTGCGATTCCACTAAGGGCAACATTCAGACCTGTCTACCTGTACCATTCCACTAAGGGCGACATTCAGACCTGTCTACCTGTGATTCCCTAAGGGCGACATTCAGACCTGTCTACCTGTGATGATTCACTCAAGGGCACATTCAGACCTGTCTACCTGTGCGATTCCGCTAAGGGCGACATTCAGACCTGTCTACCTGTGCGATTCCGCTAAGGGCGACATTCAGACCTGTCTACCTGTGTGATTCCACTAAGGGCGACATTCAGACCTGTCTACCTGTACGATTCCGCTAAGGGCACATTCAGACCTGTCTACCTGTGCGATTTCGCTAAGGGCACATTCAGACCTGTCTACCTGTGCGATTCCACTAAGGGCGACATTCAGACCTGTCTACCTGTGTGATTCCACTAAGCATTTGTTTTATTTTACGAAGACATCCCACAGATGAGGGCTGAGAAGATGACTGTGTGATTATAGTCATTTCAATTTTACGATATGACGACAGAATTAACTGTTATGGGTTTGCAAGGAATTAGACCTGTCAACTGTTGATCACAACACACAGACCTTCTACCACGATCCACGATAGCAGTTTTTCCATTTAAAAAAGAAAAATGAAAGAAAAGGTGGATATTCATTTTCTCTAGATCATACAGATAACGTATGATTGCAATAAATTGATTATGTCTAGCTTTAGCCCCCCCACCCCACCCCACCACTCACCCAGAGAAAGAAAAATCTAAAATGGTCCTGTTGTAATTGTCTTTGGTGGTGCTATTGTGTTGGTTTCTGCCGGGTAACATTAATAAGCTTTGTCGGTTTGATGAAGCAGTACGTTAAAATAGAGGGCATCTTAAATATTGGAGAGAAAAAAGACGAGAGAGCCTGAATTTTTGCCAGAGTATGCTGATAAATCAGGTTTGAAAATAATCTGTATTGGGAGAAACTTTTTTTCAGTAGATACTGGAAAATCAGGTATCCTTCTTTTGTGTGATGGTAGATGAAAATGAATATGCACACACTCCACACACCTTCTGTCGGGTTATGTTAGACGAAAACGAATTGCCCCCCCCCCCCCTCCCCTGCTTCAATCTCCCACCATCTACCTTCTGCCATGTGATGGTAGATGACCCCCCCCCCCCCCTCCCTCTGTCCCCCCAATTCCCACAGTTGCTCCCACACAGTTTTACAAAAGTTCAGAAAATGTGTACAGACACTTTGTAGAAAATGCACTCATGTTAGTTTAACAGTACACCAATAGTAGTTTTAGTATGAACAGGTCTGGATAGTCTCCCATGATGCCACCTTGACAAAGCAGTTGTCTTCAGTGAGGGTCCTAGAGGGTGTCTCTCACACACACACACACACACACACACACACACACACACACACACACACACACACAAGCTTTCATGTTATCTGATGTGTTCCTGACAAAATCTTCATTTAAAGAAAGGATCTGACATACACACAAACTTTTAGAGATTATGTAACAGAAATTGTAAAACATTTTCTGCCACATATCCCCTTCATTTCTTTTTAAATAAGTGCATCAAAACAGTATCTTAATCATCTCATGTTTATGGACTGGAACTTTTCATTTGTGGTCAAATTGTGCTTTCATGTTGTTCAGTGGCTGCTGCTCATTAGTCATTTTCAGTCATTGATTCATTTATTGATCAGCCTTAAATCATGTGCAGTGGGGTCTGGAAACTTAGGGGAAGTGTAGTAGCGAATATGGACTAGTCTGCACTCAGTGACACCTCCTTCATGAAGCGGAAACTGCTGAGTGGTCTTTTGCGTGTTTAGGTTTCAAACACAATTTCGCACTGAAACTGCTGAGTGGTCTTTTTTATGTTTAGACTGTTTACAAACCTATCATTTTGCCAGTCGTGCCCCTCTCTTTGAAGGAGAGGGGGGAATGCACCAAACCTTTCCATACCAGCATCCACTTGGTTGAATGAATATTCATGAGTGACCTTGTATGGGACATGTAGGATGAAGGGGAGGCCACTTGCTGCCATGTATCCCTGATGATTTCACCCGAGAGACTTGCAGACTTTGTATGCATGGACTAGTATACAGAGTGTGTGGTCTCCCGATACACCTGAAGTTGAGGCAATATCGGCATAGTTGATAAGGGGCTCGCATCAGTGGATAAAGAAACGTAAGCATGAAAGGGCCATTACTGCTGCTGACCAGGAGTTTTGTTTAGTCAAAGACCAGCCAGTATTCTTCAAAGGCTGGCTAGACTGATGTGCACACACTCTTTTTCAACAAAGACATAGTTTCAGAACTCTCTTTTTGTGAAAAGATTTGCTCAAAACACATTTAAAGCAACATGCAATAACAAAGACATAGTTTCAGAACTCTCTTTTTGTGAAAAGATTTGCTCAAAACTCATTTAAAGCAACATGCAATATCAAAGACATAGTTTCAGAACTCTCTTTTTGTGAAAAGATTTACTCAAAACTCAAATTTCAAGCAACGTGCAAGAAAGCTGAACAAACTTGCTTTCTCTTTCTTCTTCCTTTAATGGCCAGCTGTCATACCTCACAGTCTGACAGGAGGGGGTGGGTGGCTTTCAGAATCAAGACAGCATGGCATGGGTTGAAAGCGGTTTGCTTTTCAGCACACTCAAACAGAGTACTGAGGGAAGGAATAGCTCGGTGGCAGAGCGCCGGAAATGTGATCTTGGTGATCCAGGGGGTGCAAGTTCGAATCTCTGCTGGGCAATTTCAGTAGAGGAGGATTTTTCCCTCGGAGTTAACATTGGTTCTGACTCCATTTCCCAATAGTCTTGCGAATGAGACTATAAACTGAGGTTTGGTGTGTGAATGACCGCATAACACTTGCACACATGTAAAATCCCATCACCAACTTTCGGAAGAGAAGACCAGTTTGGCTGTTGATATGGATGATGTTACACATAGCATACACCCTGCGTGAGAAATGGAAGGGAAATAAGGAAATTGAGTGAATGCTATTGACGGAATGACAGGGAAAAAACGACAATGAAGCGCCAGCAGGCAGCTCTTAAGTCAGCACTACCCAGGTAGGCAGCCAGATGTGTACACGTGAGTGTGGATTGTCTGCACCTAGAACCCTTTGGCAAAGCACTTTATTAATGCTCTATTGTTATGATTATTTTTTTTAAGGGGACATAACAGTTTTTGATGCCAGGTAGTTCCAGTCATGTTTGGTTCAGTGGATAAGGAGGAGTTGCCTGGCAAGGGAGGGTGTTCAAGGGGAGCAGTAAAAACAACAGCATCGCCTACAGCGAGATGCAAAGCATCATCCTGACTATCGCAACGCCCAGGATACCCAAGGATGATTATCATCTGTTGTCCAGAGAGCACCAAAGTGTCCTGGTGAGGCTCCGCACCAGGCACAACAGACTCAACAGTCACTTGTGCCGGAAGTTCAAGGTGGTGCCTTCTCCAGTCTGTCCTTGTGGGCAGGAACAACAGTCAGCGGAGCATGTGCTCCAAAAATGCCATGACATGAACAAAGGAGACAGGTGTGGCCAACAGAGATGGCTGTAATGACGAAGCTCTACAGCAGTCTACAAGAGCTGGAGAAAACAGCACTGTTCGTATCAAGGGCGGGACTGACCGTGTAGATCAAGGCGTTTGAAAAGAAGAAGAAAAGGAGTTGCCGCGTGAGTGGTGTGACATGGAATACGCTGATTCTGCTGGTTGTGACGGGTCCTGCTACTGGAGGGCAGGTCCTGCAGGTCAATACAGCTCGCACAGTGTTGTCCTCAGGTCAATACAGCTCACAGTGTTGTCCTACAGGTCAGTACAGCTCACAGTGTTGTCCTACAGGTCAATATAGCTCACACAGTGTTGTCCTGCAGGTCAGTACAGCTCACACAGTGTTATATTTATACAACCATCTCTTTAAAATTTATTGCTTAGATCTTCGGACGAAGTCGCGATGGTCGACTATCGATTTGTATCGATTCTTATAAAAAGACAACCCCAGTCCCCCTCTCCCGCGCACATCCTCTTCCGGTGTTCCGTCTAGCGTCACTTTTATTTTCGGCCAGCTACCGTACGGAGCTGTTTCTACACGCGGTGGTACTTCATAAGCCCTCAACTTCATTTTTCCAGACGAACACGAGGTTTGACCAGGAACTCAGGTGAGATCGTTCCATTATATTTCTTTGATTGTGAAGAGAAATTTTGGGGAATTATACCCACAGATCGTGTTTGACAATCGTCAGGAGACAACTGTGGACATAACTGGTGTAGTTTGAGTGTTGATCCAGCGACTCTTGTGACAGTGTGAAACCGACCTACCGGTCGCTCTCTCTTTCGCTGTATTCTAGTGAGCCAGTAGAGCTAGCGTCACAAAAGAGTATGTTCACAAGTTAGTCCTTTCAAAAATCCTCAGTAGGCCTACTTCAGAGTATTGGGTTTCTCATTTGGTGTTATAGTGTCAGTTTATTGGGTTAAAAACTACAATAATGGCAGAAGGAACCATTTAGTAGCCACGTGGAAATCACGGACACCTTTCAGTCACTACTGGGTATAGAGGGGTCTAGTTCGTCCACGACTCAGCCCACCAAATCTAAAGGCAAGAAGAAGAACAATCCAGAAAAGAAAATGGCGACAGAACCGACACGTGCCCCCACGACCGGTGCAAATGTCCAAGAAGAGTTTTCGCAGGGGGCAAGAGAATGACCAACACCTCTACAAAGAAGCACGCGCCATCGTCAACCAAATCAGGTAATATGGCGGATACACTCAATGGCGACAGGTCTGATGAGGACTTTCCAGACAATAGCCAAACTTCGAGTGTTGGTCATACTGACGTACGGGCTCAGAGAGATCCTCGGGTGAAACAGCCCTTCCAGTTGACCGGTGCCTACGAGCACCCAGGACCGCAGAGTGGCATGCACTTGTCAGGGTCCTATACCGGTCGAAGCGCCAGCGCGTCAACGCAAGGACAGAGTGCGTACGTCCCAACGCTCGACAGAAGCCCTAGTGCAAGTACCAGTGCGAACGCACTTGACCAGGGTACTAGCGCACTATCACGTGACCATAGTCCGGGCGCACTGAGAAGAGTCAGAGTACACATGCCCTCACGCCCAGATACGATCCCAGTGCACACGCCACCATTAGTGCGGACGCACTGGAAAGGGCGCGTGCACTCTCAATGGCTCAACTACTTGAGAGTAGTCAACGAGTGGAGTCACAAGCACGCTCAAGAGCGAACATTGAGGCTTTCCTCCACAACTACAATGGCAGTCCAGTTCTGCGGGATAACCTCCCTTACGACAGGCAGAACAACTCCGGACTCTTTAATTATGAGCAGGCACTGAGGAACCAAGGACTTACGCCACGGAGTGATCAAGACCTGTACTCCTTGGAAGATTTACTGAGAATCAGCCAGCGCCCAGTATCCTTCGACCAACAGGGGAGTGCCATGGGAAGATCAAGCGAACTCTCCGAAGGCTGGGTGGGCACCATGAGCAACGAAGAGACCACGTGCCTACACGACCGGTTCACAGGGATTTCCAGAACATGCAGCGAAGTGAACCACGTGCCCACAGTTCTGAGCCAGTGTCCAAGGGACACAACACAGAGGTGATAATTCACGGAGTGCGCTATGTAGCCTGTCCAGAGGACAACACCACATCGAAATCCCTAAAACGACCTCAGTCCAGTAGAGAAGAGTCGAGAGGGACACAGGGTAGAGCAAAGATTCCAGAGTCAATGATCGCGACCCATTATCGGATTGGGAGCAAGAAGGGGAAGATCAGACTAGGCTAACCAGGGAAGCCTACTCAGACTTCACGCAAGACATCCCAGATGGATATGGTGTTTCCCTACGGAGAGGGACCGTCTACCTTGGGACCAGAAACACACTATAGGTCGGAAGAAGAAGAGGAGTGTGATTTCACAATTTGATGAAGGGGCTCAGGAGCTCTTAGAGGCGGGGAAGATGGACCAGGAATCCTCGGCAGAAAAACTCGTCTTTAGGAGACATAAGGAATTTATGGCTCACATCATAGAAAAGGCGGGTGAAATGTGCCAGAGGTCCTGACATCCCAAGAATCAAAGGAGAAGAAGACTAAGGATGAATGGGCAAGTGTGGGGGGAAGAGGTTTCTATCAGCAAGAAAGTGTTCAAGAGGTGTGAAACAATTGACGACTGCATCAAAAAGACATTCGACTGTTATGTTAAGGACAAATGCAATCAGTCTAGACCCCCTAAAGGAGTGAAATTATTCCCAGCATGGACAAATACTCACCTTTCCTGCTGGATGATGGCCGCCCTCTTCGTTGCCCCGAGAGAAATCTGAGACAAAACTTTTGAAGAGAGATCCGACACGAGAACCCTCCAGAACTTTCAAGAGAAATAGGGCCCAGCAAGACGCCACTAATTCGCCTACAGAGTGCTCTGACTCATATAGAGCAAATGATCAAGGTAGTAGTTCTCTCCAACACCACTGCCCCGAAACAAGGTGCAGACAGAAAGTGGAAGAAGGAGGCAAGCGCAGAGTTTTTGACACAATGCATGAAAAGCATTCACCAGCGGCGGAGACGGCGGCGACGCTCACAGGTCACCTTCATGCTGCCAGTTTAATGGAGATGAGAGAGGAAGCCCTGGAATCCACTAACATTCCTATGGAAATCAGGCACACACTGCTAAAATCGAGTGTGTTTTCTAAGGGATTGTTTGAAGAGTCTCAAATGGAGAAAGCAAAACGGGACATGGAATCGGAGGCCACGACTCGCTCCCTCCTCAGTACGCCCCAGAAAGAAAAAGGGAACGCTCCTCGGGTCGTCCAACTACATCGGCCAGACAAAGAGAGTAGGGGACTTCAAAAATCGCCCCAGTACCTCTTACCGGAGCAGTGCGCCTAGTTCCAACCACAAACCAACACCTGCAGGCCAAGAGTGCAACAAAGCACCAGCTTCTCTAACCCTCAACCCAAAGGAAATTTTCACAAGGGCAAAGGGCGGGGGGGGAGGAGGTGACTGACGAACACTACTCCTGCTTCCACTCAAGGCCCCTATGTGCTCAGGTACAAGGAGTGGAAGAAAATGGGAGCGTCAGCCTGGTCTTAAACATCGTGCAAAAGGGGTTTCGCCTCCTTTGGGAAAAAGGAAAGCCGACATGCAAAGAACCCCTATATCTTTCCCACGTCCAAAGTCGGGGGGAACAACAAGACCTCTTAGACGAGCAAGTAGGGGAAATGATGAAGAAAGGGGGCTATAGAAGAGGTGAAGAACATGTCATCACCCGGCTTCTACAGCAGGCTATTCGCAATTCCCAAGCCTTCAGGAGGATACCGTCCCATTCTGGACTTGTCTCCCTCAACGCTTTCCTCAAGAAGGTGAAATTCAAGATGGAATCCCCAGACAACATCAGGAGATCCATACAGCCACACGATTGGGCCACTTCATTAGACCTCAGGGATGCTACTTCCATATAATGGTGGCAGAAAGGGACAGGAAATGGCTGAGATTCGAATGGGGGGGCAAATGTTACCAGTACCGGGTACTCCCATTCGGATTGAGCCTATCACCTTTCGTCTTCACCAGAGTGGTGAAGGAGGTTGTAGCCAATACGCACAAACGCAAGATCAGGCTACATACCTATTTGGACGACTGGCTACTTCTGGCGGAGAAGGAGACAGGTGCCTAACCAAATGACGGTCTTACGCAAGCTTACAGAAGACCTAGGCTTTGTGATCAGGTTGGACAAGTCCGAACTCACTCCCTCCAGGAAGTTTACATATCTGGGGATGGGGAATTCGACACCAACGCTTACACGGTCCAACCCAGCAAGGCCAGGGTGGAGGCCCTGCTGACACAACTAACCAAGTTACTACCACTCCAGTCAGTCTCAGCCAGGAATCTCTTTGCGTACTAGGCAGGATGGAGTCTCTAGCCCCCTGTTACCATTGGGGAAACTTCACAAGAGGCCCTGCAACGGGAAGTAGCCAGCCGATTCTCCCAGGTCAGGGATCGTTGGAACCCGAAAATCAGTATACAACCCTGGTTCAAGGACACAATCCAACAGTGGCTCGACCACGATTGGCTGAAAGGCATCGTCTCCAATCACTCTGCCTCCGCCTCTGGCAACAGTGTACACAGATGCGTCGGAACACGGTTGGGAGGACACATGAACGAAACACACAGTCAGTGGGACATGGGACAGGAAGATGCAGGGCTACCATATCAACAAAACTGGAATTAGAGGCGGTAGCCCTATCCCTCAAGAGCTGCAGGTCTGGATCCCGACAGGAGAGATTTTAGTCAGGTCAGACACAACACAGTGGTGTCTCTCATAAACAAACAGGGGGGCACTCATGCCCCCAATCTCTCAATCAGAGCGGAGCAGTTGTTGCTGTGGACGCATGCCAAGGGGTGGAATCTGTCGGCGAAACACATAGCCGGCAGTGCGAATATAATGGCGGACCTTCTGAGCCGCCCGGACAAGATCATCCTACAGAGTGGACTATAGTCAAGGAGAAACTGCAGGTGGTTTGGAAAAGTGGGGCAGACCACATGTAGACCTCTTTGCGACGAAATTCAATGCGAGGCTCCCCACCTACATCTCGCCAGTCCCAGACCCACAGGCATGGAAAGTGGACGCGATGGAGTGCAACTGGAAGGGGCCCGTTAGCTTACGCTTACCCTCCCCTGAATCTCATCCCCAAGTGATAGAGAAAGCAAAGAGGGAGGGAGCAAATCTCATCTTGGTAACCCCCTTCGGCCGACGAAAGAGTGGTTCCCACGCTACTCAAGGCTTGTCACGAACAACCAATGGACCTGAGACTACAAAACAAGCACATCAGGCAACCAAGGTCGGGGATAACACACGGCAACGCAGCAACACTCAACTTGCACGCATGGAGATTATGCGCAAGTACTTGCTCAAAAGGAGACTGGGGAAAGGCGCTATCAAGCTGATAGAAGCTAGTCATAGACCCTCAACCAGGAGAGTCTACCACCACCATTGGGAAGACTGGAGAAAATGGTGCATTACAAACAAGGTCAGAGACCCTCTCAAACCATGTGCACGCCACATTGTCAACCATTTGCAGAAATTTTCCACTCAAGAAACCTTTCGGCAGTCTCTCTCAAAAACTAGAAGAGCAGCCATTGCCTCGGTTTTAAGAGCAGCGTCAACAAAGGACGTGACGCAAGACAAAGCGGTGACAGATCTTATCAGGGGAGCAGCGAACCTAACCAAGAAGGTCACCAAGTTCTTACCCCAATGGGACTTAGCAGTGGTTCTGAACTACCTCAAGGGAAAGAAATTCAAAGATAATAAACTACTTCCTCTCAAAAGCTCACATATAAAACGGCTTTTCTGGTGGCACTGGCGACGGGCAGAAGAGTGTCAGAAATCACTAACCTGTCTGGCCTTAAGAACGGGTAGCACATGCAACCAATGGCTCGATCAGCGTCCAGTTCTTGCCAGAGTTTCTGGCCAAAAACCAGAATCCAGAGGACTTCCCGCCTACCATCCAGATTAAACCTCTCTCAAGGGACATAGATCCAGAAGGGTTGGATGTGGCGTTGTGCCCAGTGAAAGCGCTCAAAGAATACAGAGCTAGGTCAAGCAAATTTCGGTCGGTTTCACAAAGGGCACTGTTTTCTCTCGATCAACACCTCTTACACATCGGATATCTCCAGAGCAACGTTCTCCAGATGGTTAAAAGACCACAATCAAACAAGCGTATGTAGCTCTCAACCTGGAGGATGGGTCAAAGTCTCGTGCGAGTCAAGAAAACTTGAAGGCTAGAGCACATGAGATAAGAGCCTGGGCGAAAAACTATGGCATCGACCACAACATCTCTGGCACACGTCATGCAAGCGGCGTATTGGGAATCACCTTCAGTCTTCGTAAGACACTACCCGAGGGATATCGCCAGAGGTCTGAAGATGGCAAGCTGAGACTACCTGCAATGGTTGCGGCCCAAGCAGCAGTCCCGGCGAGACACTAAAGAAGGGCAGAATGCAGGGGAACTAGGGTAAGTCTACAAATGGTTGTTATTGAGTGTACCTTACCCCATCCCCTGTTTTGGAAGTAAAAACTGGAAGTTCAGGCAATGATTATTGATTCAATTGGACAACACAGTCCCCCCTTTCCTTGCTGTTAGTCAGCAATATTTAATGAGATGGTTGTATGAAATATAAATGAGGTTTTGATCTAAACCTAGTTTATATTAAATACTTACCATCTCATTAAACCGTTAAACCCTCCCAGCCGTCCCCGCACTGTGTTCCGTAATAGCAGGGAGGTATCCTTAAGGCATATAGCCTGGAAAATAAAAGTGACGCTAGACGGAACACCGGAAGAGGAAGTGCGCGGGAGAGGGGGACTGGGTTGTCTTTTTATAAGAATCGATACAAATCGATAGTCGACCATCGCGACTTCGTCCGAAGATCTAAGCAATATTTAATGAGATGGTAAGTATTTAATATAAACTAGGTTTAGATCAAAACCTCATTTGTCCTACAGGTCAATACAACTCACACAGTGTTGTCCTACAGGTCAATACAACTCACACAGTGTCCTACAGGTCAATACAGCTCACACAGTGTTGTCCCACAGGGTTTATACAGCTCACACAGTGTTGTCCTACAGGTCGATACAGCTCACACAGTGTTGTCCTACAGGTCGATAAGCTCACACAGTGTTGTCCTACAGGTCAATACAACTCACACAGTGTTGTCCTACAGGTCGATACAGCTCACACAGTGTTGTCCTACAGGTCAATACAGCTCACACAGTGTCCTACAGGTCAATACAGCTCACACAGTGTTCTCTTCAGGTCAATGCAGCTCACAGTGTTGTCCTAAAGGTCAATACAGCTCACACAGTGTTGTCCTACAGGTCAGTACAGCTCAAACTGTTGTCCTACAGGTCGATACAACTCACACAGTGTTGTCCTACAGGTCAATACAGCTCACACAGTGTTGTCCTACAGGTCAATACAACTCAGTGTTGTCCTACAGGTCAATACAGCTCACACAGTGTTGTCCTACAGGTCAATACAGCTCACACAGTGTTGTCCTACAAGTCAATACAGCTCACACAGTGTTGTCCTACAGGTCGATACAACTCACACAGTGTTGTCCTACAGGTCGATACAGCTCGCACAGTGTCCTACAGGTCAATAAGCTCACACAGTGTTGTCCTACAGGTCGATACAGCTCACACAGTGTTGTCCTACAGGCGATACAGCTCACACAGTGTTGTCCTACAGGTCGATACAGCTCACACAGTGTTGTCCTACAGGTCAATACAACTCACACAGTGTTGTCCTACAGGTCGATACAGCTCACACAGTGTTATCCTACAGGTCAATACAGCTCACACAGTGTTCTCTTCAGGTCAATACAGCTCACAGTGTTGTCCTACAGGTCAATACAGCTCACACAGTGTTGTCCTACAGGTCAATACAGCTCACACAGTGTTGTCCTACAGGTCGATACAACTCACACAGTGTTGTCCTACAGGGCAATGCAGCTCACACAGTGTTGTCCTACAGGTCAATGCAGCTCACACAGTGTTGTCCTACAGGTCAATACAGCTCACACAGTGTTGTCCCACAGGTTAATACAGCTCACACAGTGTTGTCCTACAGGTCAATACAACTCACACACCTTGTCCAGAGTGGATTTTGTAGGGCATGGTGAGTTGTCCTACAGGTCAATACAGCTCACACAGTGTTGTCCTACAGGTCAATACAACTCACACACGCTTGTCCAGAGTGGATTTTGTAGGGCATGGTGAGGTTGTTCCTACAGGTCAATACAGCTCACACAGTGTTGTCCTACAGGTCAATACAGCTCACACAGTGTTGTCCTACAGGTCAATACAGCTGACACAGTGTTGTCCTACAGGTCGATACAGCTCACACAGTGTTGTCCTACAGGTCAATACAGCTCTCACACACTGTCCAGAGTGGATTTTGTAGGGGATGGTGAGTGTTGAAGACTGTCGCCTTTCCTCAAGAGTCAGCCACTGCAGCTGTTGGAGCATGTCATTTATGCCGGAGGTATTTGTGGGCCCATTTAAAACATACTTAGCTGCTCTTCTCTGAATCTGCTCGATGTTCTGGGAGAGTCTGGTGGTGTATGGGTCCCAAACAATGCGGCAAACTACAGCGTTTTTGGTGTTGCTGGAAGCTACTTTCAAGTTTCTCCTCAGGAAACCCAGGGTTCTGTGGGCCTTGGTGCATGTATTGTCAGTATATGGGCGCTAGAAGGCACGTAGGAATACTGATTTTTTGTTTATGGGTCGGAAGTTTCAGCCAGTGCATCTCACCGTCTGTATCTAGCTCTGGAACTTCAGCACCCTGCAAAGTCTTATGGAAGGTGATAAGAACACACCTCTTGTCTTGCAGTGTGGTCTTTCTGTAGACTCGGAAGTGGCTGGGACAAGTATTTCAAGACTTGGATGGTAAGATTTAGCCAAGACTCTGTATCTATATTAGGTTTTGTGCTGTCCATCAAGTTTGCATTTCCTGTGGCTGACTGAAAATTCATCTGTAGTAACCTTAGAGGATGATTTATTGTCTACCATGTGGGCTGTAACGATTTGGGACAGAGGAATGCACAGGTTTGAAGTCGGACTCGGTGTCAGGCACTGATGGTTGGCCTCTTGTTCTACACCATATAGATCCAACAGTGTTGAACTTAAATTCCCCCAACTTAGAACAGAGTCCAGTCAAAGTAGGCATGCCTTGAGATGCCCACCCATCCAAAAGTAGCGGGTGCAAATCCTGGCGGTGCCAGGAGAAAGAAGAATAGCAGTAGAAGGGCATGTGGGAGTCATGACCTGGATGCAGTCCGGCCCCTTAGGGTGTAAGGAGTTCAGAGCCGAAACACTTGTCTGAGGGGTTTCTTCCCTGAAGACCTTTGGCTGTCAAGCTCTCCCTTAGGGTGTGAGGAGTTCAGGGCTGAAACACTTGTCTGAGGGGGTTTTCTTCCCTGAAGACCTTTGGCTGTCAAGCTCTCCCTTAGGGTGTGAGGAGTTCAGGGCTGAAACACTTGTCTGAGGGGGTTTCTTCCCTGAAGACCTTTGGCTGTCAAGCTCTCCCTTAGGGTGTGAGGAGTTCAGGGCTGAAACACTTGTCTGAGGGGGTTTCTTCTCTGAAGACCTTCTGCTGTCAGGCTCTCCCTAGAGTTTCTTCCTATTTTGGGCAGATTGATAATAATAATAATAATAATAATGTATAATACTTATATAGCGCATTTCTTGTTGTACAACTCAATGCGCTTACCTCCACCATTTGCACTTTTTCATACAATATTCATGCACACGGCAAAAAGAAAATGCACAATGGCAGACGCACCTACATGCATAAACTGCCTCACCGAACTAGTTGTGGAGGAATTTAGGAGAGATCTAGTCATCTACAGAAGAGAGTAGGCTTTTTTGAAGAGGTAAGTTTTGAGCTGAGATTTAAAAGAAGAAAGAGTAGGCTGATTACGAAGGTCTTTAGGGAGGGAGTTCCAAATAGAAGGTGCTCTAAAACTGAAGGCTCTTTCACCAACAGATTTCAGGGAACGCTTAGGGATTTTCAAAAGTTTTTGTGAAGAAGAGCAAAGGGTACGAGAGCTTTGGTAGGTGCAGAGAGAAGAAGAGAGATAAAGAGGAAGAGATTCATTGAAGTGGCGGAAAGCAAGAACTGCCAGTTTAAATTGCCACCGATATTGTATGGGAAGCCAGTGCAGTTCGATCAGCATGGGAGTGATATGCTCACACCTCCTCCTCTTCAAAACAAGTCGTGCAGCGCTATTTTGGACTCTCTGCAGCCGAGCAATCTGTTCTGCGGGAAGCCCAGCATAAACAGAATTGCAGTAGTATAATCTTGACATCACGGTGGCACAGACTAGCCTGACAGCTACTTCCCTGGATATAAAGCGCCGGATGGAAGCAATACGTCTCAGCTCTAAAAAGGATGAGCGACAGACTACAGATATTTGATTCTGCATGGTCAGACACTGATCAATGGTAACACCAAGGTATTTGACAGAGTTATTGAAAGGCAATTCAGTACCATCAACAACCATTGACTCTGACTCAACGAGTTTGAGGCAGGAGGAGGTTCCAACGGGCATGACTTCAGTCTTTTCACAATGTAAATTAAGCTTATTACTTGCCATCCATTCCTGCACACTGCTGATACACCGAGACACCCCAGATTGAACAGAAACAAACTCATCAGGTGTGCCACTCTTAGAAAGCTCAGTGTCATCAGCATACTTGTGAAAATCACAATCATGGTCCGAGATAACATCCGACAAGGGCTGTGAGTACAATGTAAACAACACTGGGCCCAATACTGGCCCCTGTGGTACTCCATACAAAAGAGGTGACAAAGTAGACCTTACCCCACCCACAACCACCGCCTGCGACCTATCTCTGATGTATGATTTGAACCACTGGAGAACTATCCCATCAACACCAAAAGTGACCCAAAGCCTTTCAAGTAAAGTAGTGTGATCTAGCGTATCAAAGGCAGCACTCAGATCGGGGCTGGGCCGCTATTGCGCGGGTCCGCTATTGCGCGACCTAAGAACATATCATCTATAAGAAGCGGAATACCCAAACCCTATTTCTGTTACACTGTTTTGAGAGACTGGTTGAATGACAAATAGTCACCGCGCAATAGCGGCCCCACGCAATAGCGGGCCGACCCCGTGCAAGCAAGGCTACGAGAGAAACAAGTTTACTGTCGGATTTGCACAGTAAACAGTCCAGTACGCTCAATACAGATGACACAAAGCTATGTTGCATCAGACGAGTCCAAAGTTTGGAAGGTGTCTGGATCTATTTTCTGGCAGGATGCTGGAACCAAGCTGCACAGGATTCATGCCGACACCTGTGGCAGGATGCCTGGAACCAAGCTGCACAGGATTCATGCCGACACCTGTGGCAGGATGCTGGAACCAAGCTCCACAGGATTCATGCGACACCTGTGGCACCCCAGGTCACTCGCAGGTCATCGACGCCACAGTGGGCACCTGAAGAACTGATGCTGTTTGTCAAATTGGTTAGATTTGGGGAGAGTAGTTTGGTGGGGGGGGGGGGGGGGGGGAGGGCGAAAATATGCAGGTTTAAGCATAATGGGTTAAGGTATATTTGGTTGGCAGTAAAAACATGATTTTTTATATTTTCTTTACATTTTTTGGTGAGTAGACCACCATCTTGGATGGTGGGGTTGGTTGATGTGATGGGTTTATAAGATGAATTTTTCCAGCTGCTGGATCAAACAACTAGAGAATATTGGTTCTACGGTGAATTCAAGATGTATAGGAGACAGGTCAGCAAAAAATAAGGATGGCAGGTGGATGTTAGAAATGAAGCCAAACCACTTTCTGTGGAAGTGAGAAAAGAAAAGGCAGAACAGCACATGAACATGCACAGAAACGCCATGTAGGGTACCCAGACCCCTCCTCCCTGTCGGTAATGAAAAGGTGCAGAAAGTGATACCAATCTTGCGCACCTAAGACATACCAGCCTGCGTGAATGACGCAAATGTTATTTTCTGACGACCTCTGCGGGGAAGAAGAAGAAGATGACTGCGAAGTAGAATTTGACGTTGATCAAGATAGGGAACTCTTCCGTATGAAGATGGTTTACGTTACGTGTGAAAACGTCGTTCAGGTTTATCTGACGCGTTGGAACATTCACCATAATCTGCAGTCCATTGGCAGATCTAATGGAGGTGCACAGGGTTAGGTTTTAAACGGCGTTAGAATTCCACTTCTTCAGTATGAACTTACGTTCACTCACATTCACACACATGCGCCCGTGCACACACACACACACACACACACACACACGCGCGCGCGCGCGCGCGCACACACACACACACAACACACACCATACATACTTGTCAAATTTGCTCCAGGGGCCAACAGACTGAGTCGCACTATTTTATGTTATTTTATTTTACTTTTTAACATACGCGCTGGTGACCTACTCGTTTTTGAGTGAACCAGTATTTTGGGAAGAAGAAGAAGAAGAAGGAAAGTGACGTGGGGGAGGGGGGGGGGATGTTTGAGAATCTGTCAGCTGGTTACGGGTCAGCTGGGGACAGGTTGACCCCAGCCACTGCCTACGATAGTGTTGCTTTGTCGAACGCGTTTGATTGACCACTTTCTTCATCAGGGGCGCGGTTCGTTGCCATCTTAAATCGAAACAAGACGCCATCAAGTGATAGTCTCGGGTCCAAAGGTCAAGGTCGAATCTTTGTCATCTGACACCTTTCTCGCGTCTTCGATACAAATGATCCATTGTTTTCTTTTTGATGACTATTTCATTTTGTTATTATAGATTCCGTAATAACAATTTATGGTAAAAGAGAATGTTATCAAAGATTAAAACGAAGAAGTAAACTCTATTTTTTCCGTAGGGGAGGGGCCAAAACTTTCGCCATTTGTCAATAAGCGCGCAACATCTGGCGTATAAGGTGTTTTCGTCCTGAACATCCTTGTGTGTTATGTTTTAAGTTTGGAAAAGATCGTACTGAAATGGAGAAGATCAACATCCCCAAGGTGAGGATTTTTTTCAACGACAATCGGTAGAATGGAATTGTTTGCATGATTTAAAAACATTATAAGCAGTTTGATTGCGAAAGTAGGCGGGCTTTATCAAAATTGGAAAGACTGAAAGTAGAAATGAAGAAGACTTTGTCAACAAGCTGTCGTTACTAAGCATACTGTTGAAAATATGGTTTTGACTTAGCCTCTTTTGACATGCAAACGTCTGGTTGACAGGTCTAGGTTAGACATGGAGTATGAGTCAAACAAAGATATGTACTAGTAGAAGTAATATGTATACGTAGCAGCGATCTCAACTGCTGCAAACGTGGACAATGGCGGTTTAATCGCAATTTGTAAAGCCTGCACTGAGATGGAATCTTGCTGACAACGGCAGTGAAGTGACAAGCTCTGCGTGCTGTACATGCAAAAAAATTGCAAAACCGCGCCAGCTTGCGAATATTTGACACCACTTGCAAGTGTTGAGGCGTGTAATGCATTCGGAACATCACCTGCTGTGGGTGTACTTGGACACGTAGCAGTGGCTACACGTTTGTTTTTGTTTGCTCAGGAACGATGAGTAAAGTGTTTGATTAATTTTGTTCCTAAAGGCCATACCTTTAGATGTTGAGTAATTTTGACCCAAAACTTGTTAAATTTTACTTAGAAAAACTGTGTGAAGTCATTCATGGGCTGTACAGTGCTGTGCATATTTATACATGTATACACAACAGAAGTTTCTTAGTTAAAAAGCTAATGTTAGATGTGAGAGGGGGAAGAATGATGGGAAAGGAAAGGAAAGAATGGAACTGAAAGGAAAGTTTCGAGATAGTTCAGTGCCTAGTAGCAGACCACTAGTTCAAGACTGAATTACCCCAGTATCCAGTGTATCAAGGTTCAAAGCAGTTCTTGCCTGTAATCCTGTAATGGGACACAGCTGGTGATTTCCAAGTTTCTAACTGTCATTATTCAACCAACCATACCAGGGTCCATTCACAGCTAGGTGGTGGTTATACCTACATCAATCAACACACGTCATACTCACTGCAAGTCTGCAACATACACCATGTACCACCAGACTGGCAACAGTTGTCTGTGGATCTAGATTGTTTAATAAAAGATTAAGGCAATTCAGGCAATTTCCAAATATCTGCATTTCTCACAGTTGTACAGGTCTGTAGATCTAGATTGTTTAATAAAAGATTAAGGCAATTCAGGCAATTTCCAAATATCTGCATTTCTCACAGTTGTACAGATCTATCCAAGGCATGTTACCCACCTGTAATTCAAGAACTAAAGTACGGTGAAAGGGTTTATCTACCTCTAGTTCCCAGTCTCAAAGATGAAGGCAACCCCCATGTACTTCAGAACATCCAGAGCATTCAGCTGGTGTGGGTGCACAATTTTTTGCTTAGCTGTCCCGCACACTGAAGTTTCCACACTCCCAAGCTGGCATTGGGGGAGCAGGCAGGGGGAGGGCACAGTGAGATCAAGTACATCAAGAGTAGTGGTGGGATTGAACACGGTTGCTGTTGTAATAATCACACCTATGTGAAATTCAGAGTTCTTACTGAGAAAATGCAGAAAAGAGAGGAGAATACACCAGTTAAGAGGCGGAAGTAGAATGGACACCCACATTTTTTTTTGTATTTTGTACACCATTTTACAAAAAAATCCATGCAATGCACCACATTACCCCAAACAACAGCTAATAAAAGTGTTGGGCTATACATTATCTCTCTGTCTCTTATGAGATGAGAAACCTTCGTTTTTAAAGGGAAGCTTTTCAATAAAGAGACTATTGAGAACAAACAAGTCTCGAAAATACCGGAGTTTTCGGGAAAAAACTATGCCTATTGTGGGTAAGAAATATTAATAGCATGTGCTGGGTACATGGGTCTGGGTAAAAGACAGTGGGAGTGGGGCAAAGGTCACACAAGATATATCTGGCAATGTCTATCTGTCCATCTGTCCGACCGCCTCTGTCTTTATCCGTCTCTTTCTTTCTCTCTCTGCCTCAGCATGATAGTGATTTTTCTTAATTTTATCACCGTGTTTGCTTGTCTGTCTGTCTGTCTGTCTGTCTCTCACTCTGATTGTATGAGAGTGTGTGTGCCTACTTGTCTGCCTATACGTCTGACTCATTGTCTCTCTTCCTGTCGTATTCTATCTGTTTGTCGTGCACTGTCTGTCTGTCTCTGTCTGTCTGTCTGTCTATCTGCCCTCCCCCCACCCCCTTTCTCTCCCTCTCTCTCTCTCCTCATGTCTGTGACACATGTAAATATTCGTTCGTGCGCAGGTTTCTCTCTCTCTCTCTCTTCATGCAACGCATACACACACACACACACTCTCTCTCTCTCTCTCTCTCTCTCTCTCTTCCTCTCTCTCTCTCTCTCTCTCTCTCTCTCTCCTCTCTCTACACCACACACACACACACACACACACACACACACACACACACACACACACACACACATACATACATACACTGTGTCTCTTTTTTTTCCATTTAAAAAGTACTGCCATCAATGCTCTTTTGTCCAATTGTTTCTTCCGGTGTGAGTGATAAATGCAACAGTGCAAAAGCGACAGCACACTAAACATTAGAACATGAATAAACCCAGATGCCTTGTAAGTTGTATCAAACTCGAGAAAAGTAAAACAGCAAGCGACTGTCCATTGGTAATTTAAACACACAGACAATGCATGGTGGTGAGAGGCTTTGAAAAAAAAAAAATTGTATTTGGCAAATGTTAGTTTGCGCCTGATGACATTCGTTGTTTTGATACCATGCTATGATGCAGCAGTATGGTTGACTCTCTCTCTCTCTCCCTCTGTGTCTCTGCTTCTCTCTCTCTCCTCCCTCCCTCCTCTCCCCCTCTCTCTTTTCTCTCCTCTCTCTCTCTCTCTCTCTCTCTCTCTCTCTCTCTCTCCTCTCTCTCTCTTGCCCTCTCTCCCTATCTCCCCCCTCTCTCTCCCTCCCTCCCCTCTCTCTTTCTCGCTCTCTCTCTCCTGCCTCTCTCTCTCTTTCTCTCGCC
>CM031602.1:9498808-9513808 GCA_018398815.1 Conus ventricosus
CGTTGACCATACCAAAAGGAAGTACTCGCCACTGGTATAGCCCCATAGGAGTGGAGAATGCTGTGACTTCCTTTGAGTCCTCACTCAAGGCTATTTGCCAATAACCCTTGCTCAGATCTACCCTGGTGAAATACTTGCTCTTGCTTGTGGCGACCTGAGCGAACAGGTCTTCCACGTTCGGTATGACTTCTGCATCGACCTTGGTGACACTGTTCAGACGCCTATAGTCAACACAGAATCGATGCTCACCTGACTTCTTCCTCACTAGGACGACGAATGCACTATACGATGATTTGGACGGTTCAATCACCCCAAGGTCCAACATCTTTTCCACCTCCTCCTCGATCACTCGTTTGGTGGCATACGGGACCGGGTAGGGTTTCACATGTACGGGTTTTTGTGATGTTACTTCCACCGTACAGGTCTCTAGAGTTGTCCTGCCTGGTTTATCAGTCAGGGACGCCCTATACTGTTTTAGGAGCCCCCTAACTTCCTCCTGTCTCCTACTGTCTAGCCCTTCATACAGTGACACATCCCTGTATGACTCTTCTCCTGGAAACTCAGGCAACAAAATCTCACCTTCTTCTGCTGGGTCTCCTTCACCTCCATCAATGATTGCTGCTGCGCCTATGTGCTGAGTCTCACGCTGAATATATTTGCGGAGCAAATTCGCATGGAAAAGTTTTGGATTCCCATTCACATCAATCCGGTAATCCTGATCTACCTTTTCAATGATGGTGAATGGTCCTTTCCAATGCATCAGCAGCTTGTTGTGATCTGTGGGAAGCAGTAACAGGACTTGATCTCCCACCTTGAGGGATTGCTTCCTCACCTTCCTGTCATATTGCTTCTTCTGAACGACCCTAGCCTCCTGCAAGCTCTCCCTTGCAACCTTACAGGTTTCCTCTAGCCTATTGCGTAGGTGCTGTTTAAGAGGCGCCTTCCTCTTCACCCCTCTTGTGGCTGACCTTTGACACACATCACATGACATGCAGAACCGCTTTATGTCTGCCATTGCTCCTGGCCAATGAAAATCATCAAAGATTCGGTCAGCTGTTTTGCCGGTGCCGAGATGACCCCGCCATGAGCGACTCGTGACCCACTGACATGACAGTGTCACGATAACATGCTGGTACCTCTAACTGAGTTGTTACCTTACCTGTCTTCCCCTTGGTGAACACTCAGTACAACAACCCGCCTTTCACCAGAAATTCTGTCTCACCTCCTCTAACCACCTGTTTCTCTCCACCTCTTGCCAACTCCCAAGACTTCACGAGCGAAGGGTCTTGTTCCTGCGCTGCCCTAAACTCATCAGGCGACACATCTATGCCTGACTTCCTTGCTGGAACGACTAATGGTTTATCAGCCTTTTCCTCCTTCTTGCTCCGTGTTTGAACTGCTGCCCCTGTAGCAGTCAACAACTCAGGATCCCCTGGATCCCTTGCACCTGGAATATTTCCAATGATCAAATCATAAAGGGGTTTCTCCATCACCAGCGCAGACAACTCGCCTGAGAAGTAAGGGGTACGTACTTCTATCTTAGCAACTGGGAACTCCCTCACAGTGCCATCGATTAGAGTACAGGTCTGGATTTGCCCTGTCAAATCCCCTTTCTCGACCAGCGTTGTTCTTACCACACCACATGAACAACCAGTGTCTCGTAACACTTTCACCCTCTGCTGGCCAATCCACCCTTCTTCCACTGGTAATGAACCACTCAGCCTAGTGCCCTCCATCCCTGACACTGACTGCTGTCCAGTACTAGCCATAGGCCGCACTCCACCCTCTTCAGATTGGATCCCTTTTGGTTCCACTGCAGGTCGTTTCCCCTGGCGACCCTTATCAACCTCTTGCAAGGCTGCTGCCTTCTGGAACCTCATGCGACATTCCCTCGCCACATGTCCCTTCTTGTGACAAATGAAACACCTATTGTCCCTTTGTCCTCCTTTCTGCCCCACCACTGGGTTTGCAGACTTTGCAGAAAACTCCCCTAGTCTCCTTGCACTCTTCTCACCTGTGCCTGGCACCTGCTTCTCCTGCACCTTAGTGCCCAAACGTGCCTCCCTATACACCTCTGCTAACTTCAGCAACTCCCCTGCTGTCTCTGGCTGTCTCTCTTTCAAATGTATAATTAACTCTGGACTGCAACCTGACAAATCTGTTCTTTCATAACCAGCTCTTTCAATTCAGCGAACTCCTTTCTCGTACCACTCAACTCTATAGCCACTTCTCAAAATAGTGATCTAAACGTGCGCCAAACTGAGTGTACGTTTCACCTGCTTGTAATCTAGCTGAGCGAAATTTCTTTCTAAACCCCTCCTCTGTGAGGTCAAATCCCTTCATCAAAGACTCCTTTACAGCACCAAAATCAGATTGTTGGTCTGCTGGTAATGCAGTGAAAATCTGTAATGCCTTACCCGTCAATAGCGCTGACAAAATGACTGCCCACTCTTCTGAAGGCCAACCCTGACTAGTAGCAAACGTTTCAAAACAACTGATGTACGCATCAATCGAATCTGATCCTTCAGAGAATTTTGGCAACTTTGGTCGGGGGGCATAGCTGCGCACAGGGTCACTGGAAACTGAACTACCATCATCGGTGGTCTCCCTCTGTATTCTCACTCTCTCTAACTCTAATTGGATCCTTAATCTTTCTGTCTCCTGCGTTTCGCTAGCTTGATTATTGTTAGCCTGAATCCTTAATCTTTCTGTTTCCTGCGCTTCTACTGCGACACGGCGTCTTTCCGCTCGCTCATCTCTTTCCATCTTTTGTTGGGTTTCAACAAATGCTCGCAACTCTTCTCCCGAGTAGCCTAAATCACGAGCGATGCTCACAAGTTGTTCAATAGGGGTGTTCTTTCGTCCGCCATTATATCCTCTTTTTTTTTTTTTTTTTTTTTTTTGAACAAGATTTTATTACTACGACAGCCAAACTGGTGGTTACCGACACGAGTGACGTAATAGCACAATCCTATGAATGATAATATTAGCTTGGGACAACGTAATTAGTTTTTATAAGACGCCTAGCGCCTGACCCAACTATGAGAGCGAATTATAGGCAATCTGTGCGAAATAAGTACTCTGGGGCTGAAATGCCAAGCCTAGTGTTGACTATCTTGGAAGCAGTGCCAAGCCTAGTATTTAACTATCTTGGAAACATACAGTAAGACACTACCTTGTCTTAGGATTACAATACTTGAATCCCACCCAGCTTCCTCTCTGAGAAGTTGAACAATTATAATAAATGGGCCAGAATATCCTGGCAGGCTCGCCAATAAATTGTCAACCTCAGGGTATGTCAGTGGAGGAAGGACTAGCGCACAGCCCAAACACACTCACAGCTTGCTTACAATCTCATTCATATACCATGCATTCGTCAAATCAAACCACTAGTAAAGTCTATAACTTTACTACACATAATCATAGAAAACACCAATGCGCATGGAATCAAACAAAATAAAACATTCTCTTTTTCCTTGAACTTCACAAAACCATTTATCTAAGTCATCATAACTAACCCGGGTATAAATAAATTTTCTACTTTACCTGGCCAGGTGATCTTAAACTATTTACGAATCACTGTCTTTCCTTTTCTTCTTTTTTTTTTTCACTGTCACTTTCACAAACACCAGTCACGACACAACTGCTGGCACTGGTCAGGTTGGACCGCTGGCACTGGTCAAGTTGGACTGCTGGCACTGGTCAGGTTAGACTGCTGGCACTGGTCAGGTTACTGGCGTTGGCCTGATGAAAGGCGCTGCCAGGTATGAAGTCGAACCCCGGTTCGAGTCGGACAGTGACTACCATACAGACATTGATCTGTTCTCCTTCTTTCTTCCTGCATTAACGCATTGCACTCTCTCTCTCTTCTAGTCTTCTCTATCAGATGGACATAGTTGCCTTTTATTCTTTTCTTTTTTTTTCTCTTCATCGATTAGCAACTCTCTCAACACCTTCTCCTTAGTCCTTCCTCTGCAGACTCTATATGGTACTAATGCTTCAACTCTGTTCTCTTCACTCCTCCTCTCATCTCTCTGCTTTTCTCTCGAGCAGAGACTACTCTCAGAACCTCTCTCTCTCTGTCTTTTTCTCCTCCCCTTCTCTCACTCCCCTAGCTTTCTTATTCTCTTCCCACCTGTCAAAGGGTGAGTACCATTGGTCAGTATTTTTCCCGCCTTGTACCGCGGTTACCTCCCCTCTATTTCCATTGGACATGCGAATCATGAAAGTCCCGCCTTGCTCTCTGTGGTGGTCAATGGGTCATTTAATTAATTAGCTTGATTTCACCCCCACTACACAATACCTCCCCTCTTCCTACTTTAGCCGGCGACGTCTGGCTTAACTGTGGGCGCTGGTCTTGTAAATTAGCTAGATCAGTCTGGCCTAGACGTGGCGATCCGTCTGGCCAGACCTATTGAGACGTTGGTCAGCCACTCAGTTGGTCTGCCGTCTCCGCAAGAACTAAAAATAGCCTTTAATTGGCTGAGGCGACGCATGAAGTCGTCTGCCTGGCGCCAGGATGTTTGAGTTCGGGCTTAAGTCCGACTGAGCTGGCTGGCGACTGACCACGATTTCGGTTTTTCTTTTTTTTTGTCCGTGACACACACACACATACACACATACACACACATACACATACACACATACACACACATACACATACACACACATACACACACAAACACACATACACACACATACACACACACACACACACACACATACACACACACACACATACACACACACACACAACTTTGGGAGCCCTGCAAGTGTGTCACTCACAAATTCCTGGATTTTTTTTTCTTCTGTTATGCCTTTGTTAGTTTATTATTTATTATTTAGTGGAAAATTGAATGAAAATGGAAATGTTTGTGTCGTTTTCATAACTGGTAGATACATTATTTTCTGTATGAAATAAGAAACAGTATGGATTCCTGATTTGTCTCAGCCAGGGTTATCCTCCACTGTTCTCTTTCGTAATTTGTGGTTTTGTTTTAGAGCGTGTGGAACAACCTGAGGGCTTTGCCTGCTCTTCCACATCAGTTAAATCTGTATGTAAGTTTTTAACATGATTGTAATTGGTCTATGGCTCTCCCCCCCTTGCCCTGATGTGGCCCTTTGCGGTCGGCTGGGCTATAAGCAACATTATCTTATCTCCCCCCCCCCCTTCCCCTGCCCTTCCGCCCCCCCCCCCTTCTCCCTCTTTTTTTGCCTCACAATCTCTCAGTTATTCTGTTTGACAGCTTCAGTGTCTGTCTGCTTCAGTGCCTGATAACTGTCAAATTCTTTCTTTACCCCCACCCCACCCCATCCTCCTTTGCCTCTCTCTCTCTGTCTCTGTGTCTCTCTCACTCTCTCTCTCTCTCCCCTATGTTTTTCAGTTTGTCTACCTCAGTGTCTGCTGCCCTCTCTCTCTCTCTCTCTCTCCTGCCTCTCTCTCTTGCCCTCACTCCCTCTCTCACTTTCTCTCTCTCTCTCTCTCTCTCTCTCTCTCTCTCTCTCTCTCTCTCTCTCTCTCTCTCTCCTCTCTCTCTCTCCTCGCCCTCCCTCCTCTCTCTCTTTCTCTCTCCCCCTCCTCTCTCTCTCTCACTCTCTCTCTCCTCTCTGCCTCTCCCCTCTCTCTCTCTCTCCTGCCTCTCTCTGTGTCTCTCTGTCACCCTCCCTCCTCAGCCATGCTGCAAGATCTGGAATGGGAACCCCTTGAAGCACAAAGAAACAGGCAGAGGCTAACCTTTATGTACAAGATCGTCAATGGCGCTGTGGACATACCCCCTGACAAATTCCTCAAGAAAGGATCTGCCAAAACCAGATCAAACCAGAACCACAAATTTGCCCATCTGGGCACTTCCTCTGACCCATACAAGTACAGCTTCTTCCCATCAACCATCCCAGCCTGGAACTCCCTGCCTGCAACAGCAGCAGAGGCTCCCTCCTTGGTATCATTCAAGACGGAGCTGAACAAAATCCCAGCCTAGATCCCTATCCCAACTAGCCGAACAGTAAATGATGGGCAGGGTTGTGCCGGTCCAGGTCATGACCTGGGGGTCGCCACGATTACCGGGTAAGCCTCCCCAGATACTAATTAGGCTAGTTGAGTCCCCTTTTTTTTTCTTTTTTGCCTGCCGCAACATGCTGCCCCGGAGCTGAACTCAGGGTATGCGGTCGGGGTACTAAGGCGATTTTTACATCTCTTTAGCTATCTTTTCGTTGTCCCTATTAGATCTTTGTTTATTTTATCCTACGCCTCTGTGCACACAGGTCAATAATAGTCAACAATGACGGCTGACCTACAATTTTGAAGATTGAAAATTGAAGCCTGTCTTTCTAACTTTGTCTGGCTGTCTGCTTATAGTTAACTCTCTCTCTCTCTCCTCTCTCTCTCTCTCTCCTCTCTCTCTCTCCTCCTCTCTCTCTCCTTCTCTCTCTCTCTCTCTCTTCATTGCATTTTGTCTCTCTCACACAAGCCAGACCAAACTAACACCAAACTAAACAGCCAAAATGATTTCTTTCTCTCATAAGCTGTCCGTACATGGAGAGAGAGAGAGAGAGAGAGAGAGAGAGAGAGAGAGAGAGAGTGAGACAGAGAGAGAGTGAGAGACAGAGAGAGAGAGAGAGAGAGTTTTAGCAACATGATCATATAACCTCCAAAGATCAAGAGGGTTGCAATCAGATGGATCAGTGAGGTTCAAGGTCAGTTGTCACAGAAGTGTAGTTGTCTGGTGACACATTGATGAAGATGAGTGAGGTTGCATGCAGGGCAGGCGGCATGCATGGCTGAGGACCTGGTGCACACAGCGAACAACAGATCAAAGAGAATGAAGTGCCAGCCAGACCTGAGGTGGTGTTGGTTGCTTGCGTTCTTTCTGTTTTCTTTTTCACTGGGTCTTGATAGTGATTTCTGCTGGCAGGCGCTTGGTATTTTTAGCTGGAGGAGTGTATGGGATGGAGGGGTTGGGGGGGGGGGGGGGACCTGAAGAGGGTATCCTTTTTGTGTGTGTGTGGTCTGAGTGTTAGGATAGAAGTCACACTGTTCTTGGTTGGATGTGTAGGGATTAGGGTGATGAATTGACACAGTTCTTGGTTGGACTTGTAGCCCTGGAGATGTAGGTGAGTTTTTGTTGTGGAAGGTCAAGATACCATTGTTTTGCTTCCCAGTTTGTTCCCCGAAGATGGAGTATGGCTGCTGTGATGAGATGAGTATGTGTGTAGGTGGGTCCTCTAGGGAAGGACTGGGGATAATTTCTCAATAGGAATTATATTAACATTTCACCTACACCGTCTCTCTTACTAGTGGTGGAAGGAGCAACTTTCTGGTACTAGTCTTACTGCTCTGGCTCTGGCGCTGAGGATAATCTCACAATCTACGAAGAGGGACTTTCTGGTTCTGGTTCTGTCGGATTCGCTGTCAGCTTTGGAGGCCATAGCTGGCCGCAACCTTCAGCATCCAGAACTTTTACATTTCTTTGAACTTTTTAGCAGGTTGAAAGCGGATGGTTACAACATTATTCTGGCTTGGGTTCCTGGTCATGTTGGCATCGGCGGGAACGAAATGGTTGATCGTTTAGCCAAGAATGCCACAAGAGAGAAACTGTCCAACATTTATATCCCCTGCTCAGATGTGAAACCCAAAATTAACGATTATGTGAGAGACCTCTGGCAGGAGGATTGGAACACACAGACGAATAACAAACTCTTTCAGATCCGTCCAAACCTTAAGGACTTCCTCCCATCCACGTCGGGAGGTCGTAAAGAGGAAACGGTTCTGTGCCGGCTGCACACCGGCCATTCGTATTTTACTCATTCCTGTTTTGTGCATCATTATATCTTTTTCTGCTACCTTAACAACCCCCAACTCCTGCCCCCCCCCCCCCCCTCCTCACCTTTCTTTCTCTGTCTCTCTCCACACACACACACACACACACACACACACACACACACACACACACACACACACACACACACACACACACACACACAGAGTCGCGCTTTCATAGTCATAAACATGCAAGATCTGTAGGCCTACCGGTTTCTTCTACAATATAGCGGTCAGGAAAAAAACAAACAAAAGAATTGAATGGATAACGTCAGTTTCACCAAGAGGTGTCACTATATGCGGCTAGTCCATATATGCTGCACCATTTCTACGGAGTTTCGAAACCATGGATAAATGAATTGATGTCTAAAAGGAGAGAATTTAAGACGTATCCATGGGACCCTCGTCTGAAAATCTCTCAGTGAAGTCGAACAGATAGTATTAGGTAAAAGGCTGCATGTATAGTATTAGGTAAAAGGCTGCATGTATAGTATTAGGTAAAAGGCTGCATGTATAGTATTTGGGTAAAAGGCTGCATGTATAGTGTTAGGTAAAAGACTGCATGTATAGTATTGGGTAAAAGACTGCATGTATAGTTATTAGGTAAAAGGCTGCATGTATAGTATTAGGTAAAAGGCTGCATGTATAGTATTGGGTAAAAGGCTGCATGTATAGTGTTAGGTAAAAGACTGCATGTATAGTATTGGGTAAAAGACTGCATGTATAGTATTGGGTAAAAGACTGCATGTATAGTATTGGGTAAAAGACTGCATGTATAGTGTTAGGTAAAAGACTGCATGTATAGTATTGGGTAAAAGACTGCATGTATAGTATTGGGTAAAAGACAGCTTGTGAAGACATGCTTTAAGATTTGTTTAAAGGATGAGGCTGATGGATAGAATCAGACCAGAGACAGGCAGCGAGTTCCACGTGCAGATTGATCCTCAAAAGCCACTGGAAGTGTTCCATGGTGTTAGGTTTGAGCGATGGAACCAGGAGAAGTGACACAGGCACTGGACAGACGATGGAACCAGGAAAGTGACACAGGCACTGGACAGACGATGGAAGCAGGAGAAGTGACACAGGCACTGGACAGACGGTGGAAGCAGGAGAAGTGACACAGGCACTGGACAGACGGTGGAAGCAGGAGAAGTGACACAGGCACTGGACAGACGGTGGAAGCAGAGAGAGTGACACAGGCACTGGACAGACGGTGGAAGCAGGAGAAGTGACACAGGCACTGGACAGACGGTGGAACCAGGAGAAGTGACACAGGCACTGGACAGACGATGGAACCAGAGAAGTGACACAGGCACTGGACAGACGGTGGAACCAGGAGAAGTGACACAGGCACTGGACAGACGTGGAACCAGGAAGTGACACAGGCACTGGACAGACGTGGAAGCAGGAGAAGTGACACAGGCACTGACAGACGATGGAAGCAGGAGAATGACACAGGCACTGGACAGACGATGGAAGCAGGAGAAGTGACACAGGCACTGGACAGACGATGGAAGCAGGAGAAGTGACACAGGCACTGGACAGACGGTGGAACAGGAGAAGTGACACAGGCACTGGACAGACGGTGACGTAAGCACTGGACGACGTGAACAGGGAGTGACACAGGCACTGGACAGACGATGGAACAGGAGAATGACACAGGCACTGACAGAGGTGGAACCAGAAAGTGAACACACTGGACAGACGATGGAAGCAGGAGAAGTGACACAGGCACTGGACAGACGGTGGAACAGGAGAAGTGACACAGGCACTGGACAGACGGTGGAACCAGAAGTGACACAGCACTGGACAGACGATGGGAGCAGGAATCGACCTCCCAGTTGCCATGGAGAAATCGTGACATCACGTAGTTTAGATGTTCGTATGGCATTAGCAAAATGCCCTGTTGGCAAGGGGGTATCATGAGTCATATCTAGCCACAGCGGCTCACAACAGCGACTAAAAAAGAAACAAATGCAAAAACTTCCCTTGTGATATTACAAGTACTCCTAGACATATAACTGTTACAAAAAGATCAACGAATCAAACACTCACCGATTCATATGAACACATACACACACGCGCGCGCGCGCGCGCACGCACGCACGCACACACAAACACACACGCATGCGCGTGCACACACACACACCACATACACACACACACACACACACACACACACACACACGCACACACACACACACACACACACACACACACACACACACACACACACACACGCATACATACACTCACGCATGAGAGAGAGTGAGAGAGAGACAGACAGACAGACAGACAGACAGAGAGCGTGGTGTCTCCGAAGTCGGCGAATGAGTGAATTTTATCATGACCCTGGTTTTCACACTGAGGAGACTTGATGAGCCCACTTCCCGAGAATCGAGCCGTGTTTTTTTTTTTTTTTTTTTAATTTTTTTAAAAACTGGGATATTTTAACGTGTGACACCCTGATAGCCTATGCGTCGCTGGGCTAAGCAACATTATCTACGTGTACTGGTGTATTCAAGGCCCCTGACGATAATCAAGAGAACGATGACACAAGGTTTATCAAAAAAAAAAAGGACCCCGCACAGATCTTGACTAGAACCAGCTACAGAAATTAGTGGAACTGAATCTAAATCAGATACTCCGAGCACCATAACCTAACGAACAAAGCGTGCCCATATTGATCGAGCGGGCATCGGACCCGTACGAAATGATGACGTCAGTGTAGAAAACAAGGTACTTGGTAAGCCTGAGGCCGAGCCACAAGACCCGGGGCTTTTGCTAAAGGAGTCCTCATTCAGGAACTTGAGAGAGGAACGCCGGGGAAGGAAGAGGGGGGGGGATGTTGTTGTAGATACGGACATGGAAATGCATGAGACAAGTCTGTGAAAGGGGGGGGGGGGGGGGGGGAGGGTAGAAAACAGACAGATGCGAGACAGAGACAGGTTGACAGCAACAGACACAGTGAGAACAGGAGGGGAGAGGGGGGGGGGGGAGAACAGTGAATAGGACAGAACACGTAAAGACAGAGCGAGCGGCGAGAGAGAGGAGAGAGAGAGAGGAGAGGAGAGAGAGAGAGAGAGAGAGAGAGAGAGAGAAACAGACAGTGACAGAGAGAGAACGGACAGACAGACAGACGAAACAGGCAGAGAGAGAGAGAGAGACTGACAGGCAAGAGAGACAGACAAACAGGAAAGAGAGAGAGAGATCCTAACCGTGTCCAGGCAGCAGACGGAAGCACCACCACCAGCACCATCATCCACATCGACACTGCACACACTGGTAGAGTGTTGAACTTGACATTATCCTGGCATGGAGGCCAACGTGTGGATGGACAGTTGGGTGGGGGTGGGGAATGAGTCGGGGGAGGGTGGGGGGGGGGGGGGGGGGGACCTCCACTGCCTTGGGCAAGGACTTCCCTCCAGTCCTCCCCCTTTCCCCCCTGCCCCCTCCCCCCCCCCCCCCCCCCTCACCCTCCGTGTCGCGCGGGTAGAGACGACCGGCCGGTGTAGGATGTTAGCAGTGGATCGATGGAGAAATGCTGGATGTCACCGTGTCGTTGACATGCCGTTGGAGCGACAAGGTTCTGGTGGAAGAAGCAAGATCGTGGCACGATTCTATTCTCTCTGTCTGTGTCTGTCTGTCTCTCTTTCTCTGTCTGTCATCTGTCTCCTTTTCTCATTCTCCGTTCAGCCTACCCCCCCCCCCTCCCCCTCTCATCTCTCTCTCTCTCTGTCTCTCTTCTCTCTTCTCTCTGTCTCCTCCTTCTTTCCATCGTTCTCTTTTTTAGCCTCCCCCATCCCCCTGTCTCTCTCTCTCTCTCTCTCCTTCTCCTCTCTCTCTCCTCTCTTTCTCTCTCTCTCTCTCATCTCTCTCCTTCATCTCTCTTTCACCCTCCCCCCTTACCGTTTTCGTCCCTTTTGCCTAAACTCCCTCTCTTCCCCCACCCCCCCCGCTCCTCATTAGGCTTTTCAGTATCTCGTCCTCACTTGTGAAGTTAGATTCAGTTGCATGTTAATTTCCTGTTTGAATTACATGCATGTCGTAAATGATCGTATTGCATGACAAGGCAGTTGATAAGCAAGTATGGTAAATCTTCTGCTTTGAGTTAATGATCAATCAATGTCATCAACAATCGTTCCTCAGCTTTACTTCGTATCTGTGTATTCAGCTCCCGCCCTCAATCCCAAAACTCTCCTCCCGCTCCTGAGCGGTGATCAGAGTCAGTCAAAACTCTTTCCCACTGTTGCGTGGAGGGGTGATCAGAGGGGAAATGTCCATAAACTCCCCCCAGCGTTGCGGGGAGCGGTGATCAGATGGGCAATGCCCCTAAATGTTCCAATTTTTGCGGGGAGGGGTGATAGAGGGAAAATGCCCAAAAAAAAAAACTTTTTTTTCCAGCTGTTGGGGGTGGGATCAGATGGGCAATGTCCCAAAAATCGTTCCCCTTTTGCGGGGAGCGGGATCGATGGGCAATGCCCATAAACTCTTTCCCATGTTGCTTTTGAGCGGTGTTTTCAGATGGAAATTTCCCCCAAAACTCGCCCCCATGTTTTGCGGGACGGGTCAGATGGCAATGTCCCTGTGGGCAGGACACACGGGGCGAGTTTAGTTTTCAGGGTTTGTAGCGCTTCGTCGAATTTTGCCCCGGGTTGTCTGTTCGTGAGGATTAATTTATTCTGCATACTTCAAATTCCTTTTTCCGATTCAAAGGGGAGGGGGAAAAAAAAAAAAAAAACCGAAAAGAATGGTAACCATAAAAATTTCCCCCTACTGCGCCAGTGAAAGCTTTCTAACCCCGCAGCCTGGAGCTAACCAAAGTCTGTGACTCCATCGGGGCAATGATCCTGACTAACTTATTCCCTTTACTTTTCTCCGGTGTTAGCGATGTTTTCAAATCAAAAAAGGCTGTGCCATTTTTAATGAATTTTAATTTTGCGTTTGTTCATTTCTCCAGTTTTGCTGTGAGGTGCCCCATAGGGGGTAAAATGAAACTTGGAACATCAATTTTGGGGGTTCCTTGTTTGTTTTGTGTGCTCTGTGCTGATATCTTAGAGGCATTCCCTCGTAACAGCTTTCCTTTGGGTTGTGGTGTGTCTTTATTTCTCAGGGGAGGGAGAGTTACCCAAACTTGTTTTTACTCACTGAGGGGTCTCTTTGAAGGGCACGTCGGAGTTCTGGGCTCGTTCTGTCACACTTCGTTGGGACCGTGGACTTCCAGTGCCAGAGGGGGTTGGAAATGTGTTCTTGGGACACCGGGGTCATCGTCTTGGTTCTAACCAATCAAACGCTAACCTTCCCTTCTTTTTTTTCTTTTATCTTGAATAAGAGAATAAGATTACCCAACCGTTAAACCAATAGGCAACCACAAATTTGTTAACAACGCTTTTAAACAACAACAAAACCCAAAAAACAAAACAAAAAAAAAAACGGGAAAGAAAAAAAATCAAAACTTTAGTGATAAAGAAATTATAACAAGGCCAAAGCATCGACTGCCTGTCTTCAAAAATTGCCTAAAAATCGCGGCAAAACGGATTACGTCTTTGCGACTTTGCCCTTGACCTGACCGGATCGTTCGGGGGACCCTTCTTCTTTTTCTTTGGGGTTTGGGGGGCGCCAACATCACAGTCAAACGAATCGCCGGCAAAATTTTGGAGAAAAAGTTTCCGTTCCGCCCAGTGAAACATTTTTTAAATTTTTTCAAAGTCCAGGAAAAGCCAATCCGTTCCCAGCGCGGGGGGGTGGGGTGGGGGGGGGGGGGGGAGGAGGGGGTTTTTTTTTTTTTTGGGGGGGGGGGGTTATAAAACCAGTGATTGGGGGGGGGGGGTGGAGGGGGGGAGGGGGGAGGTTTCTTGGGGGGGGTTACGGAGGCCTGGAAGGAGCCGGGGAGGCGCCACACGTCCGCGGAAAGGCTGTCCCACCCCGAAGGGCCCCGGGGAAAAAAAGGATTTATGAGGGTATTCAGTGCGGCCTGTGGGCTCATAGTGGGGTGGGGCCCCCTTGAAAAACGTTTTCTGGCGCTGACGGGGAAAGGGACGGGGATTGACGCAGGCCATGCATGGGGGTTTTTGAAAAACTTTTGGTGAGTCTCGTCTTTTCCGCAGTCTGCAGCGTTGCCATTTAGATCGCTGGAATCTTTAAAACCGGGGGGTGTTTCCCGGGAAATCGGGCGAGCCCATCTTGGGGCCCCGCAAAATCTTTTCCACTCTTTGATTTTTTCATCATGAAGGGGTCCAACTGTTCCACATTTTCCCGTGGGGTCGCCCATCCCTTGTATGCACCCTGTTTAATGGACTTACGTTTATCTGATTTTTTTCTGATAAGCCCTGCTTTTTTTCCTTATTGGTTTTTTGATTATGGGGGGCTTCCACCGGGTCATGCGTGAGGGTAACGCCCAGGTTTTTTCCCGGGGATTCCCTTAAAGCAGGCCACGGAGCTGGTATCGTGGTGGAGGGTGTCACCCGCCGGTCATGTAACCCGTATGCCTTTTGGGGGGGAAACTTTTTCCATTTCCCCCTCCAAGGGGCGAGTTTACGAGGTCTTCCTGTAATTTTCCCGGGTCTTGCACTGAAAAAAATTCAGTACAAGCTGTGTCATCCGAAAAAAAAGCCTAGCGTAAAGGTCGCCGGGGTCGGCGGGTAATTTGATAAACGTGGAAAAGGCGGGCCGGGACCGACCCCTGTGGTACCCCTGACTCTACTGGAAAAGACTTGTTCTGACCCCTTTCACGAGGACGTTTCCCTTTACGTAGGAAAACCTCAATCCACGTTGACCTGACCGCAGAGCCAAGGTGAGAAGTTTGTGACAAAGGGGGCTAGACAAAACCTTGTCAAAAGGGTTTTCTGAAGCGGGCCATAAGTCCCCTGCAGTCCGTCTTAAGCGCTTTGGGACCTCATCACAAAACCCAGCACTGCGTCCACACGAATGGGCCCCGACGAAACCGTGCTGCTCCTTGCGAGGACCGGTGCTCCTCGCAGTACTCCTGAGGCCCTGACCAAAAAGTTCCAGCAGCTTGCAGGGGATGCTGGGCACGAGTGGGCCTGTAATTTTCCGCCTGTATCTTTTACCCTTTTGAATAAAGGGTGACGGGGCGGTTTTCCAGTCCTTCGGGACAACCCACGTGAGAAAGCTTGGAAGGGAGTGCGAACGCCGGGGCTAGTTCGGGGGCTAGTTTTCCTCAA
>CM031602.1:9518808-9536308 GCA_018398815.1 Conus ventricosus
GTTTATATTCTCATTCGAAGGACTGTATGGGGAATGGAGTCAGAACCAATGTTAACTCCGAGGGAAAAAATCCCCCTGTACCGAAATTTGAACCCGCAACCCCAGGATCACGAGTCCGGCGCTCTGCCAACTGAGCTATTCCGGCCCCTCAGGGGAAAGTCGACTCAGGCGAAGCAGTGACAATTCCAAACCCGTCTGTCATTTTTCTTCTGGTCTGTGACCGCTGATATGTTTTGTTTAAATAACTTTACTCAATAAACAGAATACATTCGCAAGTCATCAGGACAAAGGAGCAGCAACAAGTCCTAGGCTTGTACTGTGCTCAAATACAATCTTGACGATGAATTGGCGGCTGCAATACATTGACGGTATACTACATGTTTCACCACTGGTCTGTTTTCTATCAGATGCGCATCTAGTGGGTAATTGCGTTTAAAACCTGTGTAAGGACCCAGACTGTTTGTCTGTCAGGTACAGCATCTAAGGGGTTAACTATGTTTAAAACCGATGGACGGACCAAGACTGTTTTCTGTCAGGCTCAGCATCTTAGGGGTTGATTATGTTTAAAACTGATGCAAGGACTTGAGACTTTTCTGTCAGGTACAGCATCTAATGGGTTAACCGCGTTTAAAACCGATGTCTGAGACTGTTTTCTGTCAGGTACAGCATCTAACGGGTTTTAACTGCATTTAAAACCAATGTAAAGACCATGACATTTTCTTCAGGCGCAGCATCTAACGGGTTAATTGCGTTTAAAAGCGATGTAAGGACCGAGACTGAAACGAGGGTCGTTCATTGCTGGGTCCTCCGCCATCTCTGACGGCAGGTCGGCTGACTGTGGTCGCTGTCCCTGATGGAGACGCCAAGTGGTGTGGGTGGGTGGGTAGGTGGCATCGTCGTCGGCGGTTGGTTCTGCTAGGACTGCGTGGTTTGGTGTGAGGGGTGGGGGGCTGGTCGCGTACAGCCTCTGTGTGTGTGTGTGGTGTGGTGTGTGTGTGCGCGCGCGCCTCTCCAGCCTCTCTCTCTCTGGTCAGGAAAGTGACGGTGGGAGGTTCTGAGGTTGGATTGGACAGTAGATTCTCTGGCACTCACCTCAAGGAGACGGACCGATGCATGTGTGTTCGTCAGTGTGTCGGGGTGGTGGTGGTGGTGGCGGTGTTGTTGACACATCCATCCTTCGCGGTCTCCGGGCCGGTGTGTTCATCTTGTGAAGTGAGGAGAGAGTGTAGTGGTGGGATTGGGGGGGGGGGGGGGAGGGGGGGGGGGGGGGGGTGGGATTGATCATCGACGACACAGGGCATGTTGTGTTTCCATTCGGTCGGTGGCCATTCCGCGCCGGCTGTGAGAGTTCGATATTTGTTAGCTGGCCAGCGTCATAGCCGACTCTTTTTTCTTTTTCTTTTCTTTTGTGACCGTTGTCGTGCGCGTTGTTACTTTCAGGATGTGAAGTGTAGTGTGGGACAAGTTCACCCGCCCTCTCCCTCTCCCCCACCCCCTTTCCCTCTACGCTCTACCTTTTTTTTAACCCCTCTTTCACCACCACCACCACCCCATCGCCTCCTCTCTCTCCCCCCCCCCTCCCTCGTCTATCTCAGAATGAATACCCCCCTCGTGCACAATTATGACCTTAACTGCGTGTCGGCGCGGCGTTAAAGCTGAATAAAAAACAACAACAAACAAACACCGAGTTAATCCGGCAGTGTCGTAATGTTTAAAAGATGCTGATTCATCAGGGCCAACGTAAAAAAAAATCATATCGGAGGAATTATGATTGATTATTAGTAGTATTTTAAATTTCAGTGCCATTTTTGAATGTCTGATCGGAACTGGGTGATCGAGCCTAGTAGTATGTGTCAGCGTTGTCGTTGCACAGCGCGGGTGTAGGTAGGGGAGAGAGAGACACGGGTTCAGGGTGTATGGAGGATGAGAGCCCTGATACTTTCCCAGCCTGGGAATGCCGGTCTGCCGTCGTTGGTGGGATCGATTGCGTAAGCCGTTGCAAGTGCTGCCTACGTGGCTCTTTTCCTTGGCAGCACCTTCCTCTGTCTTCTCTTCTTGTTGTCGTCGCTTTGGATCCCCCCTTCATGGCCTCCTGAATGTCACGTTTACAAGCATCCTTCTCCTACCCCCCCATCTTCTCTCCCCCCTCTCCCCCCCCCCCCCTCACACACACCCCGTTTGCACCTTCGCACGCACACACATGCACGCACGCACGCACGTACGCACCTACGCGCGCGCGCGCAAAACACACACAAAACACAAAACATGCATGCGCGCTCACACACACACATGCACACACACACACACACACAAAACACACACACACACACACACACCCCACACACACACACACATTTCTTTTGTGTTGTTTTTTTTCTTCTTTCTTTCAGTGTGTTGTTTTGAAATGTGGGTTCTATAAATTGCCCATTTTTTATTGATCGTGTTGATTTGGGGGTGGCGGGGGGGGGGGGGGGGGGGGGGGGGGGGGGGAGAGAGGAAGGGGGGGTAAGCTACTCAGCGTTTTGATTTTAATGTAGCAAAAATCAAACGCGTGCGCACGTGTGTGTGTGTGTGTGTGTGTGTTGTGTGTGTGTGTGTGTGTTTTGTGTGTGTGGTGTGTGTTTGACACAGAGAGAGAGAGAGAGAGGGGAGAGAGAGGATGATGTGCGAGTGTGTGGGCGTGCTTTCTTAAAGGTCGATCGATCGATCATTAAAGCCCTTGGAGAGGAGTCTGGCTAGCGTTCCTATTCTGGCTACCGCTGTCATCTTCCCTGTGGAGTCCGAGAAGCGTTGTCGGAATATCGACTGGACGAGGAGAGAGGAGGGGAGAGAGTGGGAGAGAGAGAGGAGAGAGAGAGAGGAGATGGCCGTCTTTTTGCTGTGTGGGGGAGTACAGTTGTTGCTCGTCCTCCATTCCCCTTCCCTTCCCCTCCCCTTCATTTCCCGTCTCCTCCGCCCTGCCCCTCCACCCCACCCCCTTTCCCCCTTTCGCCTTCCAAACACCTCCCCCTCCTCCCTCAGTTCATCCCTCCTCCATTTTCCCCCCCCCCCCTTTTTCCGTTTCTCTGTCCACCCCCCTCCCCCTTTCCCTTTCTTCTTCAAAAACCCCCACCCCATCCCTCCCCCCACCTCTCTCAGCTTCCCCCTCCCTTTCATTATTTCAGTTTGATGTAGTGAGGGTTTGTTGTTGTTGTTGTTGTGTGGGGGTTGCTTTGTTTGGTTTTGCTTGGCGCGCAGGCGTTCACTGAAGAATGTTTCTACGCCGCGCGCGTGTGTGTGTGTGTGTGGGTTGTGTATGTGTGTGTGTTTTGTGTGTTGTGTGTGTGTGTGTGTGTGTGGTTGTTGTGTGTGTATGGTGTGATGTTTTGTTGGGGTGTTATGTGTGTGTGTGTTTGTGTGTGTGTGTATGGTTTTGTGTATGTGTTTTGTGTGTGTGTTGTGGTGTGTGTGTATGTTGTTGTGTGTGGTGTGTGTGTGTGTTGGTGTGTATTGTGTGTGTGTGTGTATGTGTGTGTGTGTGTGTGTGTGTATGTTTTGTGTGGGGTGTGTTGTGTGTGTGTGTGTGTATGTGTGTGGTGTGTGGTGGTGTGTGTGTGTATGTATGTGTGTGTGTGTGTGTGTGTGGTGTGTGTGTGTGTGTGTGTTTTGGTCATGTCTGTCTGTCCGTTTGTGTGTCTATCTGCAGGAGATTATAGCGTGTGGATCTTCTTCAGTAACACAACACACACACACACACACACACACACACACACACACACACACCACACACAACACACACCTTCCCTCCCCTCCCCGCTTGCATTAGTCCATAAAACCGTCTTTTGTTGTTGTTTTTTGTAATAATTTATTTGTCATTATCATTTTTAGTTATTGGCATTTTTGTGTTCTTTTTGTTTGAGAAGAACACTAAATATCGCCCCTTTTCGCCTTTTTCCCTTTTCTTTTTTTTTTCTTTCTTTTTCTTTCACCCCCCCCCCCCCTCACCCCTCCCTCTTTTGTTGTTGTTGTTTGGTTTATAGCATCCGACTGTCCAGGACTAACATTTTATAAACGGGCGCATTGAAAGAAAGGTTAATGTGTCGGGCCCACGCGCTTTCTCTTGTTAATGTTCTGCAGTGTCCCAGTCCAGTGCCGTCTTACGCGTTTTTGGCTCTTGTTAATGTTCTGCAGTGTCCCAGTCAGACCCGTTTTACAATCTACCGGGGCCTCGAGGGTAGGAATCGGGTGGTTTAAGATACTGAGCCAGGAAAAACGTGTGTCGCCACGACTGACGCGAGAGCGGGGCGCAAGGGTTTGCCTCGTCTTATCCAGGGCGTTGTTGCTGTTGTTTTTGTTGTTGATGATGATGATGAGTAAGCGATCGTGTTCCCGGGAAGACGAGTCTTGTGTGGTTAAAAGATAGAAAGGAATTGTTGGGTGTGGGGGGGGTGTGTGTTGTGTGTTCGTCAAGAAGAATTGAAATTTTGGGGAGAAAGTTTATAAATTTGTGGGGGGGGTGGATTGTGGGGGACAAAAAACAAATGCATGCAAATCGTTTATCAGTGATTGTGACGGAGACTTAGCGAAGACATAGAAGATGAAAAGAAAAAAGTTAAAAAAAGAGAGAAAGGGGATGGGGGTGGGGTGAAGCATTTTCAGTAATAGCAGCGACCCCAAAGGGTTAAAGTGGTGTTGAATGCCCCCTTACCGGATTTCCCCTCCCCCCCCCCCCCCCCCCCCCCCCCCCCCCCCCCCTCCCCATCAAACGCCAGCCCTCACTGGTCCCCCAATATCTTACGGGAATAAATAGAGGGAACGAGAGAGGGGGGGGGGGGGGGGGGGGGGCCTGCAAACAAATTTAAAAATGATTCTCTGTCATTTGACGGACGACCAAGATTTGACAGGGGAAAAAAAAAGAAAAAATAAAAGGCGGGTGGAGAGGGATGGGGGAGGGAAGTGGGAGGAGGAGGGGAGAGGGATAGGTGAGGAAAGGGAAGGGAGAAGCGGAAGGGGGGAGGTTGAAGAAGAGGGGGTTAAAGTGTGGAATATTTAAGCCTACACCGAATCGTTTCGGGAGCCATCGAATGCTGACCGTTTTCTTTACACCAGTTTAGGCTCGACTTTCGTCAGCTGAGTGAGATTCGTCGCAGGTTAAAACCCGGCTGTGACGGTCCCTTTGTGGGTACTGAACAGAGACATTCTGTGGTGTTATTTCCTCTTGGTGAAAATTGGCAAACAATTCCCTTTTTTTTTTGTCGTTCCCCCCCCCCCCCCCCCCCCCCCCCCCCCCAAAAAAAAAAAATAAATATAAAAAAAATTGCATGTTTCTATGTTTGGAAATGGTCACACGAAATTTGTGACATTTTTGTTTTGTTTTTTTTTGCCTTCGAATCATTCTGAATGTTTTATTGTGCTGTAGGAGCCCGTTTTTTTAAAAGAATTTAGAGTAATTCCGCCAGTTACATGGACAACCGAATTACAAGATAAAAAACGGGCGGTTTAAACCTCAGGTAAGGAAAGAACGTTCAGGACAATGAAACGAAAGAACGAGCATCCATCCATTTTCTGCTTGAAGTTTGTAAAAGGCGTTGAGACTCGAGGTGAGAAGAAAGGGACGGAGTTAACAGTGCAGCTGCACGGCTGGCAAAGCCCTTATTTTCATTTGATGGATTGATGGGTCGGGGTATCGATCGATTGATTCGGTGATATAAATTACGGCGATAGAAACGTCTGCTAAGAACATGCATCGGTGTATTTTTCAGCATCTATCTTAGCATCTTTTTCTTTTTTCTTCTTTTTTTCTTTTCTTAAGCGCGGGAGGGGGGGGGGGGGGGGGGGGGGATGTCGTGCGACAGAAGACCCTTCAGGTGTTAATCAAGCCAATTTAAAAATTCATTACGTCGGTCGGTTACATTGGCAGCAAACAGCAGTGACGCCAGAAAAGAAGAGACATATCATCATCGTCATCATCGTCACACTTGGCGTTAGCCCGGGGAGAAACGCTGCCTCAGGAAAATAGCGGCAAGGAGGACGGACCCATTACGGAAGACAGAAAGACCGAAAGAAAGAAAGGAAGGGGAAAAAAAAAAAGAAGAAGAAAAAAAGAACGGATCAATTCGTTAGCTGACGTCAGCGTCTCTCGTTTACCTCGTGTGTGTGTGGTGGTGTGTGTGTGGTGTGAGGGCTTCGCATCGGATGCTGCTGTTGCAGTCGGCAGAGAGTTCTCTTCCCGTTTTTCCATGCGAGGCGTGGAAGCAAACAGTCCTGCGTCGGTTGGTGGACGTTTCTGTGTGGGATGTGTGCGACTCAAAGTGGGGGTTGAAGAGTGCGTGGTCAGTGGTCAGTGTCAGTGGTGGTGAGGTGGTGGTTGGTGGTGATCGGCGATCGGCAGCGGGAGGAGAGATGGGCAACTTCTTCTTCTTCGGACACCGGGCTCAGAAGAGGGACCGACGAAGAAAAAGGTGCGGTTTCTTTCAGTGACAGTTTTCATTTTTTGCAAAAAATATAAAGAATATTTAAAAAAAAAAAGGTCATCGTGCGGTGTAGTGTGCTCTCATGAGAACTGCACTTTTGAAAAGTGTTGCTGATTGGTTGAGCTTTTTAAAAGAAAAAATTCTGTCGTTATTATTGATATGGTTATTATCATTATTTGTGTGTGTGTGTTGTGTGTGTGTGTGTGTGTGTGGGTGGTGTGTGTGTGTGTGTTTCAGTCATGTTGTGGGTTAAGGTGCTGGAATGACCCTCTTTTGTCTCCCCCTCCCCCTCTCTGTCTGTCTCTGTCATACCACTGTCCAGGTACCCTCCATCCCTCCTCTGTCTGGTGTGTGTGTGCGTGCGTGCGTGTGTATGTGTGTGTGTGTGTGTGTGTGTGTGTTGTGCGCGCGCGCGTGCGTGCGTGAGTGCATCTGTGTGTGCGTGTGCGTGCGTGTTTGCGTGCGAAGCGTGAGTGCATGCGTGTGCATGCGTGAGTGCTTGCATGTGTGAGTGCGTCTTCGCGAACACCATCAGTCTTTCATTCCGTGCATTATCTCTCAGCCCAGACCGTGAGACAAAGAAACGACATAAATCACTTTGTTCTGTTCACTTTGTGTTCCGTGCGTTGATGCCGCTTTGATGCACGCTTTGATGCACGCTTTGATGCACGGTATGTGCCGTGTGGTGTTCACCGACAGTTGAAGTGGCCGTTGTCTTTTTAGTCTGGCTTCATTAGTAACAAAGACAAAACAAAAAAAAAACGTTTTACAGCTATCTGATTATGCAGCTGTGTATAGGAGTGCATTTTGTGTGTGTGTGTGTGTGTGTGTGTGTGTGTGTGTGTGTGTGTGTTTGTTTGTTTGTGCGTGCGTTGCGCGCGCGCGCGCGTGTGTGTGTGAATGAGTGAGTGTGTGTTTGTGCGTGCGTTGCGTACGGGCGCGCGCGTTTGTGCGCACGCGCGTGTGTGTGAATGAGTCAGTGTGAGTGTGTGTTGTGTGTGTGTGTTTGCATGTGTGCGTGTGTGTGCGTGCGTGCATGCGTGTGTGAAAGAAATTTGTTAATTGGCAAAGTCCAGTTTCTGTTCGAACGAAAAAGCGCCCAAAACGCGTGCAACACAGCTAGAATTTTAGTTCTATCGGTTCTCGCGTTATCTGTGTGTCTGCCTAGCTGTCTGTGTGTGAGTTTGTCAAAACTCTCCTCTCCATCGATGTTCATTAAAAAAGATTTTTTTTTAAAGGAATGCTTCTGTCCTTTATTTTTGTTATCAATTTAAATCCATGTCTGCCTCAGCGTCGGAGATTAGAATCGGGCACATTATGGTCAAGAATAAATCTGGATGAAAATTTCGCGTGCACACGCGTGTCCTTGATGGGAAAGAAAGAGAGAGTGTGCATCTTGCCATTCCAGCGAGATCACATTAAACTTATCCCGTATTTTTTTGCACACCGCAACAACTCATGTTGAGGAGGAGTGTGCGTGACCCAATACCTGACGATGTTCTTGATTTTCGAGAGTTTAATATGACTATGTTCTGAAATCAGCTCAGAATTTTATGGGCTGGTTCCTGTGCATTTACGTGGCTTCAACTTGTCTGTCGCTCTCTCGTTCTCTCCTCATCTTCTCTCTCTCTCTCTCTCTCTCTCTCTCTCAAATAGCAAGCAAGTCGCGCGCGCGACGCGCACCCACCCGCACGCACGCACGCACGCGCACGCGCGCATGCTGCACATCCACACAGCAGCACACACCACACACACACCACACACACACACACACACACACACACACACACACACACACGCACACACACACACACACACACGCGCGCGCGCGCACACACACATGGGCAAACGCGCGCGCGGCGCACACACATGGGCAAACGCGCGCGCGCACACACACACATGGGCAAACGCGCGCGCACACACATGGGCAAACGCGCGCGCGCGCACACACACATGGGCAAACGCGCGCTGCGCGCACACACACATGGGCAAATGCGCGGCGCGCAAACACACATGGAAGCACGGCGCGCCTCGACTGCTATTCGATGTCTATTTGAATTTGAATTTTGAACTATTGTTAAAACTTATTTACTCCTGAAACGCTGATCTGTGCGGGGCACTTGGCTGGATTTACGGATGTCTTTTTGGTATTCCTTTTGCTTTGACAAGCTTGTTTCGTTTACATGTATTTGTGATATTTTACATGTTTTTTGCTCGTTCTGGTTTCAATTTATACTCTATGTCTCTTTATTTATTTCGTTATGAGGTCAAGCTGGTTCTGTAGTTATTATGTAATATTTTGGTTCTGTAGATATTATGCAATATTTATGTTATTTTCATCTAAGCATCTGGTTGGTGGCTTTTTCATAGTTTTACAAATTGTGCGCATCGAACAACATGGATAGTACCAGTCTCATTTGCCTCAGTCAATTGTCAGGGGCTGAATGATAAACAGAAAAGAAGAGATGTATTTCATTACTTAAAATGCAAAAAATATTCAATTTATTTTCTGCAGGATACACACTTCGAAGAAAAATGGAACGCTATATACAATCTGAATGGGGGATACCTAGGATATTTCTCTAGTCATGCTTCTAATGCAAGAGGTGTGGGCAATACTTTTCAATAACAACTTTGAAACTAAAATTTAAAATGTTCACAAGGGCGATGATGGGAATAGCCTCATGGTCTTAGCAGAAATTAAACAACACGATTTTTAGTTTGTAAATGTATATGGACCAAACAGAGATGACCCAGAATTTTATATTACCTTAAATCAACAAATTAGAAATTTAGGTATAAGTAATGTCGTAATTGGAGGAGACTTCAACTTAGTTTTGGACCCGTGAGAGATTACTGTAATTATAAAAGGGTTAATGATCCCAAAGCGAGAGAAGCAGTAGACAACATGATAAACGTTTTAGAATTAAATGATATTTGGAGGGACTTAAATCAGGATTGTCACAGATATACCTGGAGAAGGAATAATCCTTTCCAGCAAGCACGGTTGGATTTCTTTCTCATATCAGATCACGTTGTTTCCTTTGTCGATGATGTAGACATTGAATGTGGGTATAGAAACAGACCACTCCATGATTGTGTTTAAGGTTACGGTTTGGTAAAAAAAAATAAGAGAAACTACTTTTTGGAAATTTAAATCGTCATTATTAAAGGGCAAGGGACTATCTGGACGAAATTAACAAGAAATTGAGAATGTTAAACAAGAATAATGCTGTAAGCCCTATGCAAGAGAAGCAATACACACGATTTCTCTAACCGAATTACAGTTTCCAATTTCTGATGATTTATTTCTAGATTTTTCACTGATGAAGCTTAGGTCCAAAACTATTTCATACGCAACTATGAAGAAGAAAACCACGAATGAAGAGGAACGTACAATACAGCAAGACATACAACGGCTCGAAAGAAAAGAGACAAAAGACGAAGAAGAGATCAAAGCTTTAAAGTTTAAGAAGGAAAGGCTAAAGGTTATTCGAGGGAAAGAATAGAAGGGGTACTTTTAAGATCGAGGGCTAGGTGGATAGTTGAAGGGGAAAAAGTGACGAACTATTTCTGTAACCTAGAAAAAAGACATTTTATAAGTAAGAGTATGACTAGATTAATTGATAATCATGGCAATATTCTAAATGACCAAACAGAGATTCTTCATGAGGTTCAAGGATTTTATGAATCACTGTACAAAAAATGTGAAGTTGACGACTGTGATTTGGGATGAATCATTGTAAATATTCCATATTTAGACCGCGCCGAAGCAAATAATTTAGATGGCGAAATCACACTGGAGGAGACATTTTATAGCATTAAAGAACATGAAAAACAACAAAAGTCCTGGCACTGATGGTTTCACAACAGAATTTTTTATGTGTTTTTGGAGCAGAATAGGGGTTTTTGTTGTCAGAGCTTTAAATGCCGGATTTAGAAAGGGGGAGCTTTCATGTGTTCAAAGACAGGGACTAATTGTATGTATACCAAAGGGAGATAAACCAAGACACTTTGTGAAGAACTGGAGACCAATCTCGTTGTTAAATGTTGTATATAAAATAGGGTCATCGTGTATAGCCAAACCGTTTTAAAAAAATGTGTTAGCTGGTCTCATCAATGAGGATCAAACAGGTTTTGTTAAGAATAGATACATAGGGGATAACATTAGGCTCATTTACGACACAATTGCTTATTTAGAAGAAAAACAACTTACCAGGGCTTCTACTAAACATTGACTTTGAGAAAGCATTCGATTCAGTGAGCTGGGATTTATGTTTTAAAGTATTGAAAGCGTTTGGATTTCAACAGGGCTTCTGCAAATGGATTGAAACATTCTATAAAAATATCAACCCATGTGTCCTTGTTTTATGGTCAAGTTTCTAGCTGGTTTGAGATTGACCGCGATGCAGACAAGGTGATCCACTATCGCCATATTTATTCCTATTATGTGTTGAAATTCTAGCATTAATGTTCGGGAAAATGTTTAAAAATACGTTTGGGAAAAGTTATAGATACAGTCGAACATAAGCTTTCTCAGCATGCAGATGACACGGAATTTCTTTTAGCAGGCGACATAAAATCATTTGAAACATGTATAAACGTACTGGGAATGTTTGGTCGAATATTGGGGTTATATATGAATCCTGGAAAAAAACTAGCGCTGTTTGGTTGGGGAACTGTAAAAATTCTGCTGTTCGTTACATGGACCATTTAGGTATAGAAGTGGAACCCAGAAAATTCAAAATTCTTGGAATCTGCTTTACCAACGATTTGCCAAAACTGTGCAGATATTAATTATTCAGAAAAATTAGCGGACGTTGAAACATTTGTCCAAGATCTGGGTGAGAAGACAACTAATCCTTTGGGCAAGAAGTGGCAGTTTTAAATCGCTTATTTTATCAAAACTCATCCATTTGTGGATATTACTACCTCACCCACCTGACACTTTTTTTCAGACTGTACAAAATTACTGTTACAAATTTATGTGGAATAAAAAGCCAGACAAAATAAATAGAAAAACTGCTAACAAAAGTATCCAAAATGGTGGTCTTGGACTACCAGAATTAAAAACGTTTGCTTCTTCCCTAAAATTGACGTGGCTGCAAAAAGTTCAGACTACACACCACAAATGGAAAACTATTACAACATCTAACTTTCCACTTTTAAGCGATATTGAGAAATATGGACCAGAAATACTTTCTTCCGTCTGTAAATCATTTTACAGAGGTATTTGCGGCGTACAAACAATTTTTCTACAAAGTTAACTGTGAGACTTCTTATAAACTCCTTGCGGAACCAGTCTTTTATACAAACAGAATACAAGTTGGGAAAAGACTATTTCGGGAAAAGCATGATCAACAAAGGCATATATTGCATTGCTCATTTTTTGCTTGACATGGCCAGTTTATTTCTTACGAACAATTTAAAAAAAGTATGATATAAACATGAATTTTGTCACTTTTTCTGGTATTAAAGCAGCTATTACTGATTATATACAAAAAACAAAAATCAAAGTTGAAATACAAATGAATGTTTAAATATGCATGTAGTTATAAAAAGTTAACGTCAGTTTGTAAAGGGTCAAGATTATATTATGACATTTTTATAGATAATCATACACACCCGAAATCTGTACGAATGGGATATAAAACTGAACGTTGAAAATGATGGAAAACTGTTTCTTTATCTGAGTAAAATTTCTGACATAAAAATGAATGGTTCAGTTAGGAATAATACACAGATGTCTTGGTATAATGTTGTGCTGAAAAAATGGGTGTATTGAACAGCGATGTTTGTACTTCTGTACTCTGTTAAGGACAGTATTACACATATGTTTTGGTATTGTAGGTCATACAACGTTTTTGGGAAACGTGGTGGTTTTGTGAATGAAAATGTATGTGTGCATTTAATTTGCAGATAACTGAACCATTAGCCATGTTGGATTTGATAAAGATATACATATAGACCATGTGTTTTACTTTATTGTATATTGCAAACACTATTTATATCAGTGTAGAAAGAACAGAAATCACCCAGACTGCAAGTTGTTCTTAATAAGGTAAAATACAGATATAAAACTAAAGAATACATTGCTCGAAAATTTTTTGTTTATAACGATTTCCTTTCCAAATGGCACCCATATACGCCGATGTTAGCAGGCTCAGAATGAATTACGAATGATTATGACATTGTACATTACACAACCGTACAAAACCGATCACAAAAGAAGTCTTCCTTGAGAGAACGGACCTTCTTTTTAAATTTTATATCCATCACCAAAGCCTTGCCGCCGACAGTCGAACCGAACCGTTTTGTGAGCTACCCGATCACAGAAGAAGCTCACCCTCTACATTTGAACAGTTTCATGCGCTTAAAATCTCAAAAATAGTTTGTCAGCTTGTTTAACCGTTATGAATGCTACCGTGACCACGAAAGAAGTTCTCCCCTGACCTAACTGACCTGTTTTTTTTCGTGGGGCTCTAATGACCACGAACGAAGCTGTCCCACAGTTGAAGCGTGTGTGTGTGTGCTGCCAAGACCACAAAGATGCTTTTGCCGGACATGTTGATTCTCTGATGTGTCACAGCCATCTCGGCTGAAGCTTCGCGCAGACGGTGAACCCTTTTGGGTGGCAGCACAAAGACCACAAAAGAACTCACTGTGTGGCCAATACACACCGAAATAACCCTGTTGATCCCCAGTGTTTGTTTGTTTTGTTCTGTTTTGTTTTGAAGTATTTCCACCGTTCCTGACTTCAGCTGCATGGCATCTAATATGCTGTGCAACGAGTTCAAAAAGTGAATGTGAAAAAAGAGGTTCAGAGATGGAACTTTCGCTCGTTATTATTAGTAGTAGTATTGTTGTTGTTGTTGATGATGATATTGTTATTGTTGTTATTTTCATGATCATGATGGTGATGTTGATGACGATACTTTTATTATCATCATTATCATCACACACGCACGCACGCACGCATGCACGCACGCACGCACGCACGCACGCACGCACGCACCACGCACACACACACACACACACACACACACACACACACACATATATATATATATATAATATATATATATATATATACAGGGCTTCTGCTGGGGTGAAAATCTTTCCGGTCCCAGGGACCCCTTCATCAGATTTTTAAGGGGTCCCAGGCTAACATTAAGGGGTCCCTACACCACAATAAAAACAAAATATACGTTAAAAAATTGCATCCCTGCACGCGCACTGCAATTGTCACAGACACATCGTCACAATAAAAACAACAAATAAACATCAAAAATTGTATCCGTTCTCGATCTTGCTCCTCTGCTACGCTTTTTCGCTTTTGCGACGATGATTTCGTTAACCACGCTTCGAGAGACATGTTGGAAACAAAGGCTTTGCGGAAATGCCTCTCTCCTGCCGGGAAAATGAAAAGCGTCATCGTGACATCACATGGCTCAAAGTAGGAAAATTCGGTCAACTGAAAACGATGCTGTGGCCTAGCGGCTTAGTCAGTCAGCCTCAGCAGACGACAAAAGTGACCGACGTATGTTGTTATGGAGGCTGCCCTACTCGCTTTGTTACTGTTCAAACTTGAAAAGGGATGGGTTCGGTCCGAAGTGTAGCAGACCTACGATGTTACGGCACCCAACTTACGATGTTGAAGGCAGTCTTTTCTCACTTTATGTCTGACATCACCAAAATTTGAAGGGGTCCCTGGGGACCCCTTACACGGACACCCAGTGCGTCCCGTAGAGTTTTAATGCGTACTGTACGCAATTTTTTGCGTTTTCAGAAGCCCTGTATATATATATATATATATATATATATATAATGTATATATATATATACATATATATATATATATTGCGCATAGTGAAGGGTTTTCATACTTATGATATATTTTCTTAATCTTATGTTCCTATTTTCTTCATCTTCAGCCCCGCACCCCCACCTTTTTTTCTTTTTTGTTGTTGTTAAGTTGAAATCTTTGCCATGTCATTACTGTAATGACGGAAGAATTGTTGGTCTGCACTTGTTTTCCCCCACTACTGAATTGCTCAGCATTATATATATAACCCTCCTGGGTTTGGCTCAAACCGCTTCAGTCATTGGCCTTGGGTTCCATTCTGTATCTTTCCTCCTGGGTTTGACTCAAACCGCTTCAGTCATTCTGTCAGTGTGATCATCTTACTGACAGACACACAACTAACAAATGTTCGTAGGTGAAAACGTAACGTTAAGATAAACAAACAAACAATAAACCCACCTTGGCGCAGGTATCTTCTGGCATTATGGGAAGCCAGTTTTACATCAGATTGCTGGTTTACAGGTCGGCTGTCATACATCAGGTTTCTGGTTTACAGGTCGTCTGTCATACATCAGGTTGTTGGATTACAGGTCGTCTGTTATACATCAGATTGTTGGTTTACAGGTCGTCTGTCACACATCAGGTTGTTGGTTTACAGGTCGTCTGTCATACATCAGGTTGTTGGATTACAGGTCGTCTGTTATACGTCGGATTGTTGGTTTACAGGTCGTCTGTCATACATCAGGTTGTTGGTTTACAGGTCGTCTGTTGTACATCAGATTGTTGGTTTACAGGTCGTCTGTCATACATCAGGTTGTTGGTTTACAGGTCGTCTGTCATACATCAGGTTGTTGGTTTACAGGTCGTCTGTTATACATCCGATTGTTGGTTTACAGGTCGTCTGTTATTCATCAGATTGTTGGTTTACAGGTCGTCTGTCATACATCAGGTTGTTGGTTTACAGGTCGTCTGTCATACATCAGGTTTCTTGTTTACAGTCGTCTGTCATACATCAGGTTTCTTGTTTACAGGTCGTCTGTCATACATCAGGTTGATGGTTTACAGGTCGTCTGTCATACATCAGGTTGTTGGTTTACAGGTCGTCTGTCATACATCAGGTTGATGGTTTACAGGTCGTCTGTCATACATCAGGTTGTTGGTTTACAGGTCGTCTGTCATACATCAGGTTTCTTGTTTACAGGTCGTCTGTCATACATCAGGTTTCTTGTTTACAGGTCGTCTGTCATACATCAGGTTGTTGGTTTACAGGTCGTCTGTCATACATCAGGTTGCTGGTTTACAGGTCGTCTGTCATACATCAGGTTTCTTGTTTACAGGTCGTCTGTCATACATCAGGTTGTTGGTTTACAGGTCGTCTGTCACACATCAGGTTGTTGGTTTACAGGTCGTCTGTTATACATCAGATTGTTGTTTACAGGCCTCTGTTATACATCAGGTTGTTGGTGGTTTACAGGTCGTCTCTTATTCATCAGATTGTTAGTTTACAGGTCGTCTGTCATACCTCAGATTGTTGGTTTACAGATCGTCTGTTATACATCAGATTGTTGGTTTACAGGCCTCTGTTATACATCAGGTTGTTGGTGGTTTACAGGTCGTCTCTTATTCATCAGATTGTTAGTTTACAGGTCGTCTGTTATACGTCAGATTATTGGTTTACAGATCGTCTGTTATACATCAGATTGTTGGTTTACAGGTCGTCTGTTATACATCAGATTGTTGGTTTACAGGTCGTCAGTTATACATCAAATTGTTGGTTTACAGGCCTTATAGATCGCCAGTTCTAAACCAGAGTCTGGCTTTATAGATCGCCAGTTTATCAATCAGAATCTGCCTATATAATCGCCAGTTATCAATCAGAATCTGGCTTTATAGATCGCCAGTTCTAAACCAGAATCTGGCTTTATAGATCACCAGTTCTAAATGAGAATCTTTGTTGTATAGATCGCCAGTTATCAGTCAGAATCTGGCTGTATAGATCGCCAGTTCTAAACCAGAATCTGGTTTTAGATATCGCCAGTTATCAGTCAGAATCTGGTTTTATAAGGTCGCCAGTTCTAAATAAGAATCTGGCTTTATAGATCGCCAGTTCTAAAAGAATCTGGCTTTATAGATCGACAGTTCTAAATAAGAATCTGGCTTTATAGATCGCCAGTTATCAATCAGAATCTCGACCCCATAGGGAGCCAATTTTTCAAATCAGACTACTCAGGTCGTGAAGAAACGCTTCCCCGGAATGTGGTGGAAACGTTGACGTCTCCAAGGCCAGATCGAACAGCTCAGCACCACGTGACACCGTTAGTAGACCTCATTGCCTCACAGTTTCACTCCCCTCCCCCACTCCCTCCCTCCACCCCTGGCTGCAGTCACCATGGCTACTGACCACCATGGAAAATCAACATCTAGGGGGAGGAGCTGGTGTAGTTCAGGGCGGCGCACGTGCTGACAACGGACCCAAGCGTTCCACGAGGGCTCAGGGCACTGAGTCGGCAGTCAAAGAGTTCCACTTCCAGTTGGCCAGAACGTGAGAAGAAACGAGGAAAGGAGAGGAGCCATTTTTCTTTTTAATTTTCGTTTTTAAAGAGTGTTTACCTTCGCTAAACTTTGGAGAAGTTTTTATTACAAGGCTACTGGGCCTTTTCCAGTCATCACACACGCATCTACTTTACCGGCATCCAACTATCCCCCCCCCCCCCCCCACTGTTTTGTTATGTAATTTCAATTCATCCCAACCTTCAATGGCACAATTCTAGCCACAGTCGGGGTCTGTCGTCCTGTTCGAGTCTCCGGGTCTTGAGGTAGTACGTGTACTGTCTAAAGCCGTCCTATGCCATCGTAGCCGTCTACGGCTGTTCTGTCCTGTCACTGTGCAAAGGCGAAACTGTGTCCTCCTAAGATCTGGAGGCGGTACCACGAGTCTGTCTTTAACACTGTCAGCACGACCTAGCTCCTGAACTACCTGTAAGTCACCCGCTACGTCCTCCTCGAGTCTAGGTGTTGTACTGCTGGAGTTCGTCTGCTCGTTGACCTGACCGTCAGTGAACACCTTATCAAGCGAGGCGCACGTCAGCTGAGCTCGCCTGTATGCACATCACCCGTACGTCACTACTTGCTCATCTTAACGTGTCTCATTCTGACGACGGGAAGAGGATTGGTGCTGAGGACCCACTGGCCGGCCCAACACACACCGTCTGCAACATGAAGCTGCCAGAAACAGGCCGCGACA